>CAUYTI010158763.1:0-20545 GCA_963575145.1 Galago senegalensis | reverse complement strand
CAGGTTCTAATCCCCAGCCCAGAACCGCCAAACAACAGTGAAGGCTGCAACCAAAAAATAGCTGGGCGTTGTGGCGGGCGCCTGTGGTCCCAGCTACTTGGGAGGCGGAGGCAAGAGACTCGCTTGAGCCCAGGAGTTGGAGGTTGCTGTGAGCTGTAATGCCATGGCACTCTCCCCAGGGGGACAGCTTGAGGCTCTGTCTCAAAAAAAAAAAAGAAAAATATTTTAAGCCCTCAGAAAGTGACCAGAGGCTGGGTGCGATGGCTCATGCCTGTCATCCTAGCATTTTAGGAGGCCAAGGCAGGAGGATCACTTGAAGCCAGGAGTTTTGAGGTTGCAGTGAGTTATGATGACGCCAGTACATTCAAGCTGGGGTGACAGAGTGGGACTCTGTCTCAAAAAATAGGATAAGAAAAACACAAAAAACTAGGATATCCCTTTCACCTAGGTTGGTGATTATCAACATTCTGCTCCACTAGTGCTCCCTCTTGGAATAGCTACATGCGTGTTGTTTGTGGAATCATGTGGAAGTATAGTGCACATGTCATGACCCTGCCCCCACCCTGGCCTCCTAAGAACAAGGCCCTGTTACATACCTGGAGCAATGATCATGTCCAGGACAGTTCATGTCAACACAACATGACTGCCATTGCACCAACCATCACAACACTCTCCTTGCCAAATGCATGTTTTCAATAAGCATTAACGGCTTTAGGCTGGGTTCTTGTTCTCCCTCCTACTTCTACCTGTCTGCATTTCCTGGTCCTTGCAAGTCCGTGTGGCACACAGTGTGCCTTCTCCTCTGTATTTTCTCACCACAGACAAGGCTGTGACAAGCCTGGCCCGCCAGTGCCCAGCCCAGCTCTGCTCAGATTTACTCTGCATCCAGTCATCTGCAGCTCATGAGAAAATGTGGAGTCTGGCTCACAACTGCAGGGGGCCTGGCCCAACCCTGAGAGGTGCTGACACTTCGGTCCACAGACCATACTTTGAGCTATGAAATCCTTAAGGGTAAACTTGTACAGATAGATAATAAATGATAGATAGATAACAGATAGATAGTTTTTTGAATGGTGGGGGTGGGGAGTGGGTTGGACCCAGTTGACATTTTGGCCAGGGCTGGGTTTGAACCCGCCACCTCTGGCATGTGGGACTGGCTTCCTTACTTCCCACACCATGATCAAAGCTGAAGCAGCAGCTCCCCGTGGTGAGCACAGATCTCTTCCACCTTCCAGCCACTAGCAGCAACCAGAGGTCCTTTCAGACCAGCCCTCCAGACAGGTCCCCAACACCTCTTAGAGAAAGGGATCTGGTGCCTGGAGGAGCATTCCCGAATGGAGCATCATTGTCATGTGGTCGCAGACCAGCAGCCTGTCCTCAGCTCAACCCTGTTTATAGCTGAAGAGATGGAGATGTAGAGAGGCTGAGTGACCTGTCCAGCTCCCACCAGCCCGAGGGATGGAAAGGCTAGAGTCTGCCACCCAGGAATGGTAGGGATGAAGCCAGTTGTGTAGGGGGCTGAGAAGTAAGAAGGGGAGGGTGGGACATCTGCTGGCTCTGCAGCTGTGGCTCAAGTGGCTAAGGCACCAGCCACATACACCTGAGCTGGCGAGTTCGAATCCATCCTGGGCCCACCAAACAATGACAGCTGCAACCAAAAACTAGCCGGGTATTGTGGCAGGCACCTGTAGTCCCAGCTACTTGGGAGGTGGGGGCAGGAGAATCACTTGCGACCAGGAGTTGGAGATTGCTGTGATCTGTGATGCCACAGCACTCTACCCAGGGCGACAGCTTGAGATTCCGTTTCACAAAAAAAAAAAAAAGAAAGAAAGCTCCCGTCAAACCAATTGCACTGGGGAGAAAATGGCATTTTTTGAAAGATCTGTCTTGTGAAGATCATGATTAACAGGGCCTGGGACTGGCCAGGTCTCCGGCCCTGGCTTATCTATTGTCCAGACTTGGACCTCTGTGCTACCTTGCTTGGGATCAACTCCCCTTAGGTGTCTGAGGGGTTTTCATCTTAGCGGAAGGGAGAGAGAGAAACCAGTCTTAGTAGGAGAACAAATCTTAGCCATCTTCTTAGAGCAGGGTACCAGGCCGACGCCCTACAAGCAGAAGCCAAAGAGTCAGAGTGAGCGAGTCCATGAAAAAATGAAAATTGAACCCAGACTAACCACTCCTGCAGCTACTTACAGACATGATCCCGTGGCTACTTGCACCACAGGCGTAGAGACTGCCAAGCACTGATGTTCTCATCTCACGTGCTCTCGTGTTAAGGAGATCTGAATCCCTTCCCCATGCCCTTATCACCAAGGTGTTGTCTTACTGAGATGTTACATCACAGGTGTTTCTTATATTTACGGAGTGCTCTGAGCTTAACTCTCACTTCTCCTTTATATGGTCTGCTACACACGATTAGTGGATGGATCTTGGATATTGGGGTGTTTTGAAAGTGTGGGAATGTCAGGCCTACCAGTCTAAACCCCCACCTCTGCTAGCGAGGGATGCTCCCAGGATTCTCCTGGAAATGCATTCCTGAGCCTCTTGGGAGTGGCAGCAGCCCCTGGCAGTGTGATCTCAGCCCCTCTCCGGCTGTCAGTATCTTCCTGAACCTGTGGACACAGGGGTACAGATTCTGCAGGGCCCTGGCTCTGCCCTTCAATCCTGCTAGATCGGGTGGGGGAGAGACTCACAACAGGTGCCCCACCCTCCTGCCTGCTGGGGGACCTGCCTGACAGCACCTTCCTCCCCTGTTCCAAGCAAAGAACACCCAGGCTCTTGAGTTCCTGCATGCAGGCTTCCTCACCTGCACCAGCTCCCACCTGCTACTCAGGGAGGAGAGCTGTACAGTGTTCTGTACAGTGCCCTGGACCTCCAGGGCTCAGAGGTCCCTCCAGGACCTTTGCGCCAATGTCACCTCATCAAAGAAGCCCTGGCATCTGGCTCAGCTGCCTGCTCCATCAGGTCATCCCTTGTCCTGTGCTGGATCTTCACCGCCCCTTAAACTGTCCCACTGGTTTACCTGCCGATCACCTGGCTCCAGTCACTCAAAAGTAACTTCCAGGGGCCAGGCACGGTGGCTCATGCCTGTAATCCTAACACTCTGGGAGGTGAAGGTCGGTGGATTGCCTGAGCTCAGGGGTTCGAGACTAGCCTGAACAACAGCAAGACCCCATTTCTACTAAAATACAAAAACTAGCCAGGCACAGTGGTGGGCTCCTGTAATCCCAGCTACTTGAGTGGCTGAGGCAAGAAGATTACTTGAGCCCAGGAGTTGGAGGTTGCTGTGAGCTATGACGCTGCAGCACTCTACTCAGGGTAACAGAGTGAGATTCTGTCTTAAAAAAAAAAAAAAAGTAACCTCCGGGGACTAGGGCCTCATCTGTTGTGTTTGCTGCCATATCCTTAGATTCTAGAAAAGGGCTTGGCATGAAAGCGGGTATGTTATAAATGCCCATTTCAGGAGTGAACGAATCGTATTTACCGTTCACATGGTGTTTTCACAGCTGTAACATACTTGATTCACTCAAGCCCATGAGGTAGGTGACTTCTTACCCACTTTGCAAATGAACCGATTGAGGCTCAGAGAAGTGAAAGGATTTGCCTAAAGTCACACAGCCAGAAAGTGGCAGAGCTTGGACACAAGCCCAGGTCTCTCTGACTCCAAACCCTTTGTTTTCCCTCGAGATGGCATGAATTCTGTTCATGGTAGTGTGTGAGGTGGACAGTGTCCCCCCTCCAACCCCTGCCACCCGAGTCAGGAGTCTGTTCTGAGTCCCTTGTCCTACCTTGACCAGTTGTTGCAATCAATGTCCATTTAGGGACTAATCATACTCCACCAAGGTCAGTCACCCTCGGGTTCGCCATCTGCTTCTTCCTTTCCTGGTGGTGTGAGCCTGGGCAGGTCACTTCACCTCTGTGGACTTCAGTCTCCTGATCTGTACAAGGAGCAAAATTGCCACCCACAAGGGCAAGAGTTTAATAAATGGGAACTGATGTTAATTTTATTCTATTCATATACATACATTAGAATATTTTCAATACAAAAGTAGATGCTCAGTACCTACTTGTTATAAAAGTTTAAAATAAAAGCTGACAAGCTCCTGGCTACCATTGTGGGTAGGACTATTTTGGTAGGACTGTGCCAGGGCTATTCTAGAGAGAAAGAGAAGAGCATTAAACCCCTAAACATCATATCCTGTGTCGCTCAGTCTTGCCTTGATTTTTATACCTAGAACTTGGTCTCAGAAGTTTCCACATTCTCTTCATCTTTTAAAGATGGTTTTGCCAGCCAGGCAAGGTGCCTCACACCTGTAATCCCAGCACTCTGGGTGGATCCCTTGAGCTCACAAGTTCAAGACCAGCCTGAGTGAGAGTGAGACCCCCGTTTCTACTAAAAATAAAAAACTGAGCCAGCAGGATTACTTGAGCCTAAGTGTTGGAGGTTGCTGTGAGCTGTGATTTCACAGCACTCTACCAAGAGCGACAGAGTGAGACTGTCTCAAAAAAAAAAAAAAAAAAAAGGATGGGTTTGTGCCTCCCGCCTTCTGCTTTGACCTTCACAAGTCTGTGAGGTGAACTGAACTGGGCAGGCAATATCCCCCATTTTGTAGATGGAAAAACTGAAGTTCCCCAAAGTAAACTAACATCTGCCCAAGGTCATGCAGGGAAAAAAAGGCCACATACCAAATCCAGATCTTCCAGCTCCAGACAGCTGAAGACGTGTCCTTTGGGAGACAGACTGCTCAGCACAGCTTTGTTTTCTTTCATTCATTCATTCATTCATTCATTCATTCTACCTTTGCCAAGGGCATCCTAAGCCGGGTCTCCTGCTGGGATAAATACAATTGCAGTAGTGGTCTATGCAATTTGCATTTCAGCAGGGAGCTGAGAAGCCCACAGCGGCTCCAGCTCCGCACATAGCAGGGAGACGAGATCTTCACTTCTATACAGATTATAGTGTTAGAGACTACAATGAAAAGAAATAAAAAACAAACCAGTGGCAGCCACAGGCAGAGGTAAGCCCAGGGAGAAGCCAAATGGCACCGTGTGTGTGTGGGCTCTGCCCTTGACCTTGCTGAATGGCCCTGCCAGGCAGCCTGGGACACTTGGGATCTGAGATTCCAGTCCCCGGCCAAGTCTCAGAACGTAAAAT
This sequence comes from Galago senegalensis, assembly GCA_963575145.1. Classification (NCBI taxonomy): domain Eukaryota; kingdom Metazoa; phylum Chordata; class Mammalia; order Primates; family Galagidae; genus Galago; species Galago senegalensis. Next base: position 15,390 of record CAUYTI010158763.1, on the reverse strand, counting down.
AGTAAAACGGGGGAAGCATGGAGCTGTCAGCAGCGCTCAGACCCCATTAAGAAGGCCTCCAAACCCCTGAAGGTCATTTCCTCCTGCACAGTTGGGTGTATTTATTTTATATAACTGGCCAAATGCAGGGGGAAAAGCCAGACTCCAGAGCGGAGGGGCCGAGAGAGAAAGGGGAGAAAAGAAAACAGAATGTGAAGTGGTGTTTTATGAGTAGCATTAAATCCCCCTCACACAATGAATCACGGGGCCGCTAACGAGGACGACTCCGCAAAGTCTAGGGAAGGGAGTCAGGGGACACGCAGGAGAATGGGATCAATGTGGAGGAAAATGCACGTGTGCTTGGGCGCGCACAAACACACACACAGCTGTGCAGAGAAGAAAGGGTGGGGAGAGCCCCCCTACCCTTCGATGTTAAAACTGGGAACTGTCCCAGATGAATCCCTATGCGTAGAGCCTTCGTCATCAGGCCACAGGTAGCAGGGGAGAGACCGCCACTGTCAATGCTCAGCTCAGCTCCCGAGGGCCCCTGGCATCATCTTCACCTGCAGGGAGCACGGGTCTCATTTTCTTTTCCCTACTGTCCCTTCCCATAGGGCCCAGGATTTGGGCCTGGCACAGACATGGTCTCTCTCGCGCGCACACACTCATTTACATGCCTGCCACTTTAACTCCTTCTCCTCTGGTTGAGGGGGGACTTGAGCAACCACCAAAAGTTCCCCTGAGTCTTCTCCAAGCTTTGCACAAGTATCAGCCCCCAGCCCAGGGGCTGAAGTAGGAGGCAGGTTCCCTTCCACATCCATGGTGATGTGTTGGGCCTTGGGGAAGCTCACGGAGACTCTGGCACGGTTCCTGGTTCAGAGCCCCTATAAATGGGCGGCTGCCTTTCAGCATCACTGTTACCTTTGCGGGGAGGACCTGAGAGGGTCTGTGTGAAGGGTGAGAGGGAAGATGGAACCAGGATGGCTGGGAAGGGAGAGCTGGGAGAATAGTGATGGGTCAGCAGCCATGAGAACCCAGGTCTGACGCGAGGGAGGCAGAGGAGGGATTGGCCGTGGAGTCCAGGGGCAACGTGAGCCTGGTGGTGTGGGGCCTGAAGCCACTGCAGGTCCCCCCAGCCAGGAAGGAACACTGGATGTGGACACCTGGACCCCGCAAGGATGGGTCAGTGCACGCACCACTGAGAATGGGAGAGGGGAAATGCAGGTCTGGAGAGCAGGAGAAGGAACAGAGGTGGCCTGACACGTGTCTGGTGTCCATTCAGTCATCCACAGGGACGTTGCCTCCAACTGTTGACCCTGGGCACACCACTGATCACTGACAGCCTCAGGTTCCTCTCAGCCTCTGGGAGACCTGGAGTCCCCATCTCCTCCCTCAGCTGCTACCAATTGTCCCTACCCACAGTGTCCCTTCCCCATGGCCATTCCTCCTCCCCTACCTCCTTCAAGACACTACCATCAAACCTTCCATGCATTGTAGGTCAGCAGCAGGCAAGACTTTCTACTCATTGCCTTTCCCTCCAAAACAAACAAGCCAAAAGGAGTCACCACGTAAGTGCCTTGTGGTCCGTTGCCTGAGCTCTAAACCCAGTCTGATTTCTTTTAGGTCCAGGTACACAAAAGCATCACCTTATCTGACGATTGAGAAACAGCCGCGGAGTTCCAAAGCCACAATGAGAGGTTTGTTCAGGAGAACAGGTAACACAGCAAACCCCAGACTGGTGAGTGCAGGTTAGAAGTTACTGAAGCCCACACCCCACCCACCCCTTCTAAGCACCTCTCCAGTCTGCGGAGGCTCTGCGGTGAGAGTGTCAGCATTGACAGCAGCTCCTGCCAGGAGGGAGCGCCCATCTGAACACCCTCTGGGGCAGGGGTGGTGTGAGTGGTCCCTTGTCTGAAGGGTTGGCCTGGGAGGACGGCAGTGGCTCAGAACTCTCAGAATCTACCATGGTCCATACTCTCCTGCTCCTTGAGGAAGTGTGAGCTGTGGGCTTCAGCAGCCCCAACACTGGCCACCAGCTCCCCAGCCACCATCAGCCTTCCAGGACCGAGCTCATGGCCAGGGTAGGAGGAACCAACATTACCCCATGTCATGCTCCCCAGCCCACCAGGGCAACTGCTGACCAGATGAGCCAGGATAGCCAGGTGTCTGTCTGCACATGGGGAGGGAGAGTGATGGAACTAGGTCCCTGTGTGGGGTGGAGAACTCCACAGAACTCCTGACCCCTGCCTGATCCCCTTCTGACCTCTGGATGACACAATCCCCACCCTAAGTGAGTTAAGGGTCAGCAAACCCTCTCTGATGGGAGCCCTGATTTTCCATGAGCTCCTGCCATCCAGTGATTGTTAACCAGGAAGGGGGCGCACATCAGGCTGCTCAGCCCCCACCCCAGACTACTGAGCAGAAGCCTGATTGCCCAGGTCTGAGTCGGGCTCCTGGGAACCCCTAACGATGGTGGGACACGCTTCTTCAGATACAGTCCCAAGAGGCAATAGATCCAGGACAGAGCCCTCATTCAGCCTTGAGCAAGAGACAGAACCTCTCTGAGCCTGTGTTCTCATCCCTAAAGTGAGGGTAACACCGGCGCCTGGTCCACAGAGGTCACGAAAACAGCATGAGATAATTCCACACGGGGCTCAACACAGACTGACTGTACAATAAATGCCCGTGGGTGCAGACAGCCTGCTGGTAACTGCTATGTCACCTGCTTCCAGGTCAGAGGAATCTCTCTCCACCCCATCCTGCTGACCAAATCAACCCCATCAGTCAGGGTTACCCCAGAACATTCTATGGCTAGTGCACTACACGAAGTGCTGGCGCTAGGATTAAGGCCAGAATCTAACCAACTCCACTACTGAGCAGTGCACTGGAATACGAGCTGTGTCTGTGGGAGAACGATTCCCAATCTGCCCCCAAAGCCCCTCACGGGTAGCGAGTGGAGTTGCAGAGCCCTGACTGCACTTGTTCCAGTCTCTGCCGGTCCCAGAACCTGGGTCAATGTCTCCAGCCCCAGCTCAGCCATGCTGGGAGCCAACATCTGGTTCCCAGACAGGAAAATAGCCCAGTTCCACCCCATGCCTCCATTTCCAGGCTGTTGATGGGGGTTGTAGGCACAGGACCAGGGAGGAAAAGAGGGACGTTCAGGTATAGGGAAGAAAAGAGAGGGTGATCCACTGGAACTTGGGAAGTTTAAAACTCCATTCATTAGAAAAGCATTATTAGGGCCACATGCAGTGGTTCATACCTGTAATCCTAGCACTCTGGGAGGCCAAGACAGGTGGATTGCCTGAGCCCAAGAGTTCAAGACCAGCCTGAGCAAATCAAGACCTTGTCTCTACTAAAAATATAAAAACTAGCCAGACATTGTGGTGGGTGCCTATAGTCCCAGCTACTGGGGAGGCTGAGGCAAGAGGATTGTTTGAGCCCAAGAGTTTGAGGCTGTGAGCTATGACACCACAGCACTCTAGCTTGGGCAACTGAGTGAGACTCTGTCTCCAAAAAAAGAAGAGGAAGGATTGTTACTTTTCTTAGGTTATGTAGGAGAACAGCCATATTCTTAGGAGATGAATGGTAAATTATTTAGGGCTGAGGTGTCATGATATTTACCACTTACTTTGAAAGAATATCTGTTTTTATATATGGAGACTTTTAAAAGTCCATGGAAAATAAAATTAACACATTTAAAAGATAATACATTTAAAAGATAACAATAGAAGATAATAATAATAAATAATAATAAAAGATAAAGATAATAAATAAGATAATAAAAATAGTAATAATTAATAGATTTAAAAGATAATAAACTTCTCAATAAGACGGGCTTTTTGTAAGTGATGATACCAGTCATTTAGTCAATCTCTAAAGAATTGAGGGTCCTGGGAATTTAATCATGGCAAGGCAGTCTTTTACACATTATTAACTAATGAAAAATGGGCTCCCTTTAAAGATCTGCTTAAAATTAGGAAACATAAAGAAATAATAAGGAGCTGAATCAGGATTCTAAGGCGATGCCTCATGATGTCCCATTGCAACCGCATTGCCCGTGGTTGATGAGAGGCGTGAGCAGGAGCCTTGTCCTGTTGGAGAAGGACTCTCTGGTGAAGCCTTCCTGGGTGTTATTCCACTAAAGCTGTGGCTGAATGTTTCCCAAATCATTGTCATGACAGGCAGATGTCATCATTATGATGCCTTGGGCATCCCCCAAAACTGCTGCTGTGACATTTGCTCTTAACCAGTCCACTTTTGCTGCAGCTGGACCACTTCTGCCTCTTGGGAGCCATGGCTTTGACTGTGTCTTATCTTCAGGATTGTCCTGGTGAAGCTGAGAGAGGATACCTGGGAAAAGCAAAGTCTAAAAAAAACAAAAGCTGAGCCTCACCTGTGGCTCAGTGAGTAGGTAGCACGTTCGAACCTGGCCCCAGCCAAACTGCAACAAAAAATAGCTGGGCATTGTGGCAGGCGCCTGTAGACCCAGCTACTTGGGAGAATGAGGCAAGAGAATCGCCTAAGCCCAGGAGTTGGGGGTTATTGTAATTTGTGACACTACGGCACTCTTCTGAGGGCGACAGAGTAAAACTCTGTCTCAAAAAAAAAAAAAAAAAAGAAAAAGAAAAAAGCTTCTCAGAGAAGCCCAAGGACACTCCTGCAAGGTCCTCCCCATGGTAACCCAGCCCTTAAAAATTTGTAAAACTTAGCACCCTAGGTCCTTGAAACTAACACACACTGCTTGCTTCGGCTTCTGTAACCCCTGCACATGATCTGACCCCTCCATTGAGAAATAATACGGTAATTCCTTTGTCTGTCTACTTGTAACTCCAACAAAAGGACAGGGACAGAACTAATTAGGGGGCTCATCGCTTTAAGGCTGATGGCCTGCTGAGTTTCCCCATCGGCAAATGAAATTCCTTCCCCTGTAATCTTTGGTGAGAGTCTATTGGTTTCAAGTCTCCAGTCCTGAAACAAAGCCATGTTCCATCTCCTGAGAATTTTTTGAAGAAATGATTCAGGCCCTTGACTCCATTTGTTTACAATTTCCATCAAAAGCTCTGCTAACTTCCCTGCAGCAGACCTAGACAGCTAGTTTTGACATCTGTCAGGTAGAAAGGCAGAGCTGAATCAGTCCATGGCACTGACTGTTGTTTCTGCTGCTAATCATTGGTCCTCTTCAGTTAGGGAACAAACAAGATGAATCTTTTTTCCTCAAAAATGATGTGAGTGGCCTGTCACTGTGGGCTTCATCTTCAACATCACCTCAACCCCTCCTAAGACAAGTTATCCATTTGTAAGCTGATGCTTTATTGGGGGTATTGTCCCCATAAACTTTTTATAAAGCATCAGTGATTTCACTCTTCTTCCACTCCAGCTTCACCATAAATTTGATGTTTGTCCTTGCTACAATTTTAGCAGAATTGTCTTCCACTTACTGGCTGTGTGACCTTGAGCAAGTTACTTAACTGCTCTGTGCCTCACCCATCTCTAACCTGGAAAGATGATAATAATGTGGGGATTAAATTGTGCAGATTAAATGCATTAATATGCATGGAGCTGTTAGAACAGTGCTTGTCGAACTGATGTCTTTCCTTCTTAGTGCTAGATTCTGTTCAGACATGTCACAACAATTTAGTAAGAGGACTGGGCACAGTGGCTCACACTTGTAATCCTAGCACTCTGGGAGGCCAAAGCAGGTGGATTACTTGAGCTCACCAGTTCGAGACCAGTCTGAGCAAAAGTGAGACCCTGTCTCTACTAAAAATAGGGGGAAAAAAAAACTGAGGCAAGAGGATCACTTGGGGCCCAAGAGTTGGAGTTTGCTGTGAGCTATGATGCCACAGTACTCTACCCAGGGTGACAGCTTAAGACTCTGGCAAAAAAAAAAAAGTTAGTAAGAGGTTATTTTGGTGCTAAAAAATTTGAAATCCATGCCTTGGTTTTTCACAATATGCACTTTCTATGAACTTTTTGAAGACCCCTTGAGTGTGGATGTGCGTGCATGTGTGTGTAGGTAATACATGGACAGGTAAAACAAATACGGCCAAACGTCAACAGTTATTACATCTCAGTGGGGGAGTATATAGATATTTTTTGGACTATTCCTGCACTTTTTCTGTATCTTTAAAGAAAGGGCCGGGCAGTGCCTGTGGCTCAAAGGAGTAGGGCACCGGCCCCATATGCCAGAGGTGGCGGGTTCAAACGCAGCCCTGGCCAAAAACTGCAAAAAAAAAAAAAAGAAAGGGCCTCCAGGTCCTTCTGTGTACTTGTTTTCTCTCCACCCTCCACTTCTGTCTTAACCTCTGTCTGCAGGGAATACTCTTAGGCAGACCTCTGTCCCCTCTGGGTGCTAGGAGGTGGGGGCTTCCTGGAGTGACACATAGAGCCACTCAGAAGGGCCGACCGATCGCTGACTCTGCCTCCCAGAGTAGCTGATGATGCCCGGCTTGTGTCACCCTCACCTTCTCAGCCTTAAAACTACTACTTTTGGAGTGAGAACGTTATAGCAAGATGCCTAACTGCCCATCAGTGGGGGGCTGGTGGCATGAATTTAACCGCTGTACACTTGCACGTCCTGACATGAAAGTGTGCCCGTGATGTTGTGAATTACAAAGCAAGTTGCAGAAAATAAAATAAAATACTATATGGAACTGACCATTGTGTATTTCTAGAGACCGATCCGGAAGGTGGCTCAGGGAACCGTTCACAGTGGTTTCTTCTGGAGAGGGAGATTAGGTGGGGCAGGGGAAACTTTCACTTTTCTTGTCAAACACTCCTGCATTTTTACAACTGCTGACAATTCTAATGGTGCATGTCTTAGGCACTTACTACGCTCAGGCACAGTAACCATACTGTCTGATACTCACAGTACCTACTATGTGCCAAACACTGCAAGGGCTTCATGCATACTAACTCATTTAACCTGCACACAATTTAATCCCCATATTATTTTCTTTTTTTTGAGATAGAGTCTCACTTTGTTTCCCCAGTAGAGTGCTAGGACATCACAGCTCACAGCAACCTCAAACTCTTGGGCTCAAGCAATTCTCTTGCCTCAGCCTCCCAAGTAGCTGGGACTACAGGCACCCACCACAATGTGGGGCTATTTTTTTAGAGACAGAGTCTCGCTCTTGCTTAGGCCGGTCTTGAACTCCTGAGCTCAAGCAATCCACCCACCTTGGCCTCCCAAATTCTGGGATTACAGGCGTGAGCCACCGCACCTGGCAAATCCCCACATTACTATCATCTTTCCAGGTTGGAAATGAGTGAGGCACAGAGAAGTTAAGCAATTTCTCAAGGTCACACAGCCAGGAAGTGGCTGAGCTGGGATTTCAACCTGGACTTCAACTGACGGTGCTACTACAAGTGTAAGGTCATCTCAGAGGCCTCTACCCACATGATTTCACGCTGTCTTGGGGTTTGGGTGCTGAAGTGATGGAGGGCTGGTGGGAAGTTTATCTTCTTCTCTTCTTAGTTCTTCTTAGAAGACAGTAAGGCCACCGGAAAAATAAAGACGTGGGCACAACAAATGACTACAAAGCACTTTTTTTCCACAGGCAGGCACCTCTCATGCCACGCAGTGTTACACCTGGAAATCAAGGCCCAGCTGCTCCTTTAACAGATGAGGAAACTGAGGCCCAGAAACAGGAAGTGCCCAGAAGGTGGATGAGTTTGGGGTGGCCAATCCCTGAGGCCAGAGCTTTGCAGAGGAAAGGGGAACTCTTGGTCTGCCCTTGTGCAGGTGGTGAGGGCTTGAGTCTTGAAATCCTGCCTGCTTCCACGCCTGCAGCAGAAGGACCAGCTCGGGGACCCCCATCATAGCTGGGGGACTCCAGTGCTCACCCCATGCCCAGCATCAAGGGGGCCGGAACCGAAGTGTCACCCTACCCTAGAGTCACACCTTAGAATTCTGAGAATAAGAAGTGTCCCAACACCCGGGAGTAGACACACCCAAGTGTTAGCAGTGACAGCTCTGGGGCGTGAAATTGTGGGTAATTTTTATTTCCTTCTTTGTACTTTCCCACAGTTTCCAAATTTTTCTATGGTGAACATATTGCTGTTATAAATAGAAAAAAAGAATACTGTACTTTTTTTTTTCTTCAGGAGAAACCAAGGACATATCACAGGAAGTCTTTTAGCCACGGAGCATAAAACGTGTGAACTCAGAAGAGAAATGGGAGAGGTAGAGAAGGGGAAAGCCAACATTTTCTGGGTGCCCACTCTGCGGCAAGTGTGATGCCAGGAATGCTACATATATTATCGCTGTGCTCCTCACAACTACCCTGGGAGTTGGGCGCTACGATTCCTATTTACCAATGGGGATACTGAGGCACACAGATACGAAGGCCCACCCCAGGTCACTCAGCTGGTACATGGTAGAGCTAAAATTCCTGCAAAGTGCCTGCTCGTTGAACCTCACCTCTTTCCCCAAGGTGGCAGGAAAGTCAATTGCAAAACCAGTTTGGTTTGAAAACATCAGTGAATCTTTTGCAAGAGTCTCTAGTTTTTCACAAAGCACCAGGCATCACCGGGTCGGAGCTCAGAACGGTAGTGTTTACTGCTTGCCATTTTCCGGTCTTTTTTTTTTTTTTTAGACAGAATCTCACTTTCTCACCCTTGGTGAAGAGCTGTGGTGTCATAGATCACAGCAATAGCCACCTCAAACTGTCGGGCTCAAGTGATTCTCTTACCTGAGCCTCCCAAGTAGCAGCTCGGCTATTTTTAGAGACAAGGTCTTGCTCTGGCTCAGACCTATGAGCTCAGACAATCCTCCCGCCTGGGCCTCCCAAGTGCTAGCTAGGATTACAGGCATAAGCCACCACACCCAGCCTTCATTTTCTTGACTACAAAGGATCATTTTGTGTTCTGGGTATAAACGTTTTGTCCGGCAGCTTTATCACCTAGCGCAGACCAAGCTGAGGTGGACTTGGTCTGTTCGCTGGACATTATACCAGCACTGAAAATTGCTGTAATCTTTTTGGCAACAGTAACCACAAATGGGCTGAAATCTTATGACTCACGCTTTCTACTCCCAGGGATGGATTTCTAAGAACCACTTCAGAAGCAAGAAGCTGTGTGCGTGAAGATGATCGTGTCCACATGAATATGTTGCTGTCCGTATTTACTACCATAGCAAATAATTTCCAGCATGACCACACGATGGGGGATGCCAGAAAACCTGGATAAACATCAGAAGCCCCTAGAAGGCCCCTAGGAAGCCTTTTCTCCTGGTAGTCACACCTGGGTGAAGTCACCTTACACCCTGGATTGGCCTGGTGTGGTGACCAGTAGGATGTTATGGAAGTGACCTTGTGCGACTTGCAAGGACAACTTGTGAAAGATGTTGCAGCTTCTGCCTTGGTCTCTCCATCACTCTCTCTGGGAGAACCCAGCCACCACGTCATGAAGAAACTCAAGCCACACCATAGACAGCCCACGTGGGGAGGAGCAGAGGCCACCAGCCACCAGCCATTCAAATGCCTCTTCTTAGAGTAGGAGACCTATAGCCCCAGCCAGAGGCCCGCAGCCTCATGAAAGGCCCTGGGCCAGAAATGCCCAGCCCAGCTTCTGTCGAAATTCTTAACCCACAGAAACTATGAGAGAGAATAAATGTTATTGTTTTAAGTCATCAGGTTTTGGGGTAGTTTGTTCCACAGCAATAGATAGAATAGATAGACGCCTCCTACGATGGAAAACTGTAGGTGGCAAATGATCCATTGCGACACACAGCAATGTGAATTTTATTTTATTTTAATTATTTTTTTTGAGACAGAGTCTCACTTTGTCTCCCTCAGTAGAGTGCCGTGGCATCACAGCAACCTCAAACTCTTGGGCTGGAGTGATTCTCTTGTCTCAGCCTCCCAAGTAACTGAGCCTAAAGGCACCCGCCATAACGCCCAGCTTTTTTTATTTTTTATTTTTAGAGATGGGGTCTCACTCTTGCTCAGGCTGGTTTCGAACCCGTGAGCTCAAGCAATCCACCCACCTTGGCCTCCCAGAGTGCTAGGATTACAGATGTGAGCCACCATGCCCAGCCAGCAATGTGAATTTTACAGACGTAATGTTGAGCAAAGGGAGTAAATGCTGACGAGGACACACAAATTAGTCTATGTTCTGTTGCTATAACAGAATATCACAGACTGGATAATTTACAAAGAACAGAAATTGCCTTCTTACAGTTTAGGAGGTCAAAGTTGAGAGGCTCCATCTGATCAGGGTCTTTTTACTGCTTTGGCACGAAAGCAAGAACCTGCCAGCTCAGATCTCCTTCCCTATAAGCCACCAGTCCCGTCATGGGAACCACACTGTGATCACCTTCACGAATCCTCATTACCTCCCAGCAGTGCCACCTCCTAACACCATCAACATACAGGGTGTCCATAAACTTCGTGTGCAATTTTAAATTGCAGGTTATTTTAAACTGCACATGAACTTCGTGGACACCCTGTAGGAATTTAGGGATTAAGTTTCCAACACATAAAATTTGGGAGGCACGTTCAAACCACAGCAGCACACTTCATGATTTTATTGACCTGAAGGTCAAAAACAGTCCAAATTAATCAAGGCAGTGATTACCTTGGGAAGGGGCGGGTGAGTGACTGGGACAGGTAAGGAGAGGATCTCCAGCTGCTGGTGATGGTCTCTTTCTTGTCCCTGGGACACATGGGTGCCCTTTGCTTCCAAGAATTCAAATTGCACATTTAGGATGTGTATGGTAGTCTGAGCATGCCGTGTACACAGAGATGAGTGTGTATTTCGCTAAAAGTGGTTTTAAATGATCATTTTATGTCTCCCACGTAAAACCTAGACACATATGATCAGGCTCTGGTCAGTGAAAAGGACAGAACCACAGGAGAGTCGGCGTGATGATTTGCAGCACTGTAAAATGCACGCCCACACAGAAGGCGGGGCAGAAAAAAATGGAATGTTTGTGTTGGGAGGCCAGGATTCTGGGTAGTTTTACATATTTAAGTATTCCACTTAAGAACGTATTACTGTCTTGTCAAGGAGAATGAAAAAAAGGACCAAGAGGTATAATACATTTCCCCACGATGTCGAACCAGAAAGTAAAATACGGTCCTCAAAGGAGTAATCTTTTCCTTCCCCCCGAATCTGGCCACCCAGACTAGCTCCTTTCCAGAGATTTCCCAAATTGTTCGAGTGTGGTTTCTCCAGCAGAATCAACGGTATTGAAACTACCATTTTCATTAGGGCTGAAAAGTGGAGGTCTAACTTGCAAGGTTCGCAGTCCAGCAGGGCTTGGAGGGGAGCCGCGCCCAGCAGAAGTGGGAAGGTGTTGGTGACATGGTGGGCAAAGAGGCCGTAAGTACCAATCTGCTGTGAAGTCAGAAGGAAATTGGCGGGCCTGGAGGATCCTTCCTGTTGCCGGTAGCCCAGAATCAGAGCAGAAACATCATCAAGACAGCTGCAGACTCAGAAGGAAGGGGAGAAAATTCTCTTAGGTTTCACTAAGCCCGTGTTTGTCAACCCTTTTTATCTCACAGCACACTGGAACCTATAGTTAAACTTCCGGGGCACACTTAAATTATGTTGATCCAAAAAAGAGTGAAAAAGGGATATACTTACTGTGCTTTGAACTTCTTTAGAAAATGATTTAATTAACGATCTTTGAAAACTTGCAGGGCACACCTAAGATCCTTTGTGGGAAATCACAGGACTAAGAGATGAACTTTGCATTTCCCCTGATAGCTTTCTGGAACGGGTCCCACATTGTTCTGGGTAGAAATCAACCATTGTAACACTCTGGGATCATGGTAAAGATACAGAATCTGTTTTGCAGAGCCTCCCATATGCCATTCCCTCCACGAAAATTTTCAATGGCTCTTCTCTTCTTTGACCCCGCAGGTCCCTGACTTGGGAGGCTAAGGTAGGTGGATTGCCTGAGCTCACAGATTCAAGACCAGCCTGAGCCAGAGTGAGACCTTATCTCTAAAAATAACTGAGCCTTGTGGCAGGTGCTCATAATCCCAGCTACCTGGGAGGCTCAGGTAAGAGAATCGATTGAGCCCAACAGTTTGAGGTTACTGTAAAGCTATGATGCCATAGCACTCTACCGAGGGCAACAAAATGAAACTCTGTCTCAAAAAAAGGTGTCCCTGAAATTCAACCTACCATGCACCCAGGATGGCATCACCTCTGGCCTCTAGGCCAGATCCCCATGGTATCCTTCACCTGGGAACTCCCTCCACTGCTGATCTTTACACACGAAGGGCTTTCTAAGCTTCAAAGCTGTGGAAGAAACCACAAAGGAAATGTTTGACAGATCTGTGCCACATAAAAATTAAAAATTCAAATATTTTAAAATGCAAGCAAAATTAAAAGACAAACAAATGAGAGGATGTTTGCAGCAAATGCCACAAACCAATAGTCAAAACCCTGACTTTAGAAAGAACCCACAGAAGTGGATAAAAACAGATGAAGATGTCCATGAATACTTTCCAAAAAGGCATGAATAAAAAGGCAAAACCAATAAAAATAAATACAAATGACCAGCAAATATTGGGAGGGGGAGAATTCTCAGTGTCTCTTTTTTTAATTTTTTCTTTTCTTCTTCTTTCTCTTTCTCTTCTTTACACAGGTAGGCAATGCTCAACCTCTCTAAGGGCCAAAGAAGTGCACATAGCAATGAAATAAAATATTAAGTGGGCAAAGGTGCTGCTCACTGCACTTGAAAGATGGTATTGGGGCTCAGCACCTGTAGCTCAGTGGTTAGGGCCTGGCCACATACACCGAGGCTGGCAGGTTCAAACCCAGCCCGGGCCTGCTAAACAATGACAACTGCAACAAAAAATAGCCGGGTGTTATGGCAGGTGCCTGTAGTCCCAGCTACTTGGGAGGCTGAAGCAAGAGAATCGCTTGGCTTGGCACCTATAGCTCAACCGCTAAGGCACCAGCCACGTACACCTAAGGTGGTGGGTTCGAATCCCCAGCCCGGACCCGCCAAACAACAATGACGGCTGCAACCAAAAAATAGCCGGCTGTTGTGGCGGGCGCCTGTGGTCCCAGCTATTTGGGAGGCAGAGGCAAGAGACTCGCTTGAGCCCAGGAGTTGGAGGTTGCTGTGAGCTGTAATGCCACGGCACTCTACCCAGGGGGACAGCTTGAGGCTCTGTCTCAAAAAAAAATAAAATAAATAAAATAAAATATTGCCTTCAATCTCAGCAGCATACATCACAGGTTAGCTGCTTCAGGCTATGAGTATGGGGGTCAATTATGGAGGCCCTGCTTTAGACTGAGGGTATATAAGTCGGTTGATCTAGGCTCGCTTGTCTCTGAACTTTGTATTTAGTCCTGTCTTTTTCAAGTGTTTGTCATTCTCTGAAGATCAGCTGGTCACCCAGAGGAAATTCTTCTCTTGGAAATGTCAGAAGCATGAAAAAGCAAACTTGGCTCGGCACCTGTGGCTCAAGTGGCTAAGCACCAGCCACATACACCTAAGGTGGTGGTTTCAAATCCAGTCTGGGCCGCCAAAAAACCCCAACAACAACAACAACAATGATGGCTGCAACCCAAAAATAGCCAGGTGTTGTGGTGTGCGCCTGTGGTCCCAGCTACTTGTGAGGCTGAGGCAGGAGACTCACTTGAGCCGGGGAGTTAGAGGTTGCTGTGAGCTGTGATGCCACAGCATCTACCCAGAGGGATAGCTTGAGGCTCTGTCTCAAAAAAAAAAAGAAAAGAAAAGAAAAGAAAAAAGAAAAAGCAAACTCAATAGTGCCTGTACATACCAAGTTTCTGCTTACATCTTGTCACTTACCAAAGCAGGTGCATAGGCAAGCCCAATATCAATGGGGCAGGGAAAATATTCCTTCCATGGAGGTTAAAGGAGAAGGAGTGAGTATTTGCTGAACTATAATCTAATCTCCAATAAATGTTTGGACTCTATTATTGATAGAGTCAATAATAGAGTCTAGTATTGAAAGAGTCCAGATCAGTAGTTTTCAGTTGAACAATAAGGATGCATGCCAATCCTTAGAAGGTGAAAGAAACCTTTAGAGAAGAGGTAATCACCTATATAATTTTTTTTTGCATTTTTTGTCCGGGGCTGGGTTTGAACCCACCACCTCTGGCATATGAAGCTGGTGCCCTACCCTTTTGAGCCACAGGTGCTGCCCACTCCTATATAATTTTTAAAAATCCTACCCTCACCCCTACCGTTCAGAATTATTACTAGTATAAGAGTATCATATCTCTTGAGTCTGGTGGGATAGAATAAAATTTGGGAAGATATTGGCAGAAATGACAGATGATATGGGCCTAGATAATGAGAAGGAGATCCATACAAAAGAGAAATATGAAACAAAAAGAGTTAGTGATGTCCAGTAGTATTAGAAATCAGATGCTAAGCAACATAGAGATAGTTCGAATAAAAATAAAATGTGGGAGGAAGCCATTCATGTATTCAGGGAATACTCAGAATGTATTGAATCTGTATAATACCCTTACTCAGAGACATGGCTAAAATGATTCCTGTTCATACACATATTAAATGCCAGTAAACTCATGACTTCTGCATATGCGACACATATATTACAATATGTGTTCTCAAAAGAGGTAAATGCTGTAAGAAGAATAAGTTGTGAGAGCTTAATCCTACCTGTAGAAAACACTAATAGAACATCCTCTAAGAAAAATTAGAGCACTATGTGTACCAGAGTCGGCAATGCTTGTGAGGCACAGCATATGAAGGGGTAGTGGGAAATGCTGCTGCGCATGTCGGTATACTTCAGGCCCCAATCCAAATTAGTTTAGGCAAAAAAAGGATATTTCTAGAAAGTATTCTAAGGTATCTCAGAACATCATGAGATGGGCAGAGAAAATACAGTTAGTCACTACATAAGTGTAACCACAGGAATCGACTGAATATCCCTGTTTAGCTCACTTCTTCACATGTCTCTAACTTTTTCCTTTCCTGCTTCTCTTTTATCTAAAACCAAATCTCATAATCTATTTTCCACTGCTACAACAGAATTCTGTAGACTTTGGTAATTTATAAACCATAGAAGTGTATTTGGTTCTTGAAACATGGAGGCTGGGAAGTTTAAGAGCATGGCACTAGCATTCATCAAGGGTCACCCCATGGTAGAAGTCATCACATTGTGAGGAAGGGCATCCACAAGTGATAGAGAGTATAAATGGGCCAAATTCATCTTTTTTTTTTTTGAGACAGAGCCCCAAGCTATCCCCCTGGGTAGAGTGCCATGACATCACGCTCACAGCAACCTCCAACTCCTGGGCTCAAGTGAGTCTCCTGCCTCCGCCTCCCAAGTAGCTGGGACTACAGGCGCCCGCCACAACACCCGGCCATTTTTTGGTTGCAGCCATCATTGTTGTTTGGTGGGCCTGGGCTGGGGATTCGAACCCGCCACCTTAGGTGTATGTGGCTGG
>CAUYTI010158761.1:0-40917 GCA_963575145.1 Galago senegalensis | reverse complement strand
GCCCTGCAGGTTTCACTGGCAGAGGTTGGGGCAGAAGGGCTATGCGGTAAACAGCTAGGAATGGGGCTTGTGCTGTAAACAGCCAAGAATGGAGCTTGTGCTGTAAACAACAAAATGGAGCTAGTTTGGCTCTCACAGTTCCTTTTACAAAGTTGCTGATGTGATACATTTTTGATTGGATACATCCTGGATACATTTTTCCTTGGTGTACTCTGTGCCATCACGTACTTTTAGTCTAGTCCATAGTACTCAAACTCAAGTTGGTTGGAATAATATTTCTCATTGTGTAAAACAGAGACATTAAATAAAATTATGTACCTGAAGTTTTATTTTAGCTATTTCCTTACAAGCTGTTCAGTTTTCTATGCTAAGGCTTTAGTCATTAGAATTAAAGGTTTCCTTTTTCCTTGTTGTTGTTTTAATTTCAGATTAATGTAGGGGAACAAAAAGTTAGATTCCATAGTTTGCATTTGTAAGGTGAGTCCCACACGCAGGTAATGTGCCATACACCTGCTTGCACGGGTTGGATGGGAATTGACCCAACCCCTCTGCCCCTCCTCACTTGAATTTCACCGAGTTTTTCTCTCCTGTGAGCTTGGAGGCATTAATCTTCTAGTTTCAATTTAGTACTTTGTACATGTGAAATAATGAGAGAAAATCATTTTGACATGTTTATGAGATGTGCATTTTCAGCTGACTGCAATCTTAAATAAGTTTTCATCTTCTTCTACTTTGTGGAGAGTGAGCTGGGAAATGGCAGGGCCCTCATAGCCTCGGGAACATTCAGGGAATGAGCCCCCAACTGCTTCTCCTCAAAACAGCCATATTCCTTTCATCATGCTCCCTCTCCCAGATGTCACAAGCTCTTTCTTTGTCCATTTAACTAAGGGGAGGCCCTTGTGATCTTTGCCTTCCTACTTCTTGTAATGTTAACGAAGTTGAGTAGAAACCACTAGGTCACATGGTTCTTCCTTTGTTTTGTCAACTATGCTGAGATCCTGCAGGCCTTGTCCTTCTTACTTCTTGTCATATGTTAATAAAGTTGAGTAGAAACCGTTATCAGGATGATTTATCTTTATTAAAGTCATTTATATTTTCCAATTGTACTGTAAGACCAAAACTATGTCTTTTGCTTATCCTATTTCCCCATATTGTCTAGGCTACTTCCCCCTGGACAATCCTGTACAGATACTATAAAAGGAAGCTGATTCTGTACTTTGGGGCTGACTGCAGCCATCAGCTCAATCAGCCTTCCTGATCCCGTCCTTGGTTTCCGTGTCTTCTCTTATGCTGTATTTTCCTCAGTCCTCACCAATTCCACTCTGGTTCCCAACACTAGTTTATCCTTAAGAATGTCTTTATAGATGGTGTCTAAGATTTTGCCTGATTTCTGTGATAACTGTCAAATATATCTCCATTACAAATTTCTTTTCTGAGATCTTTGTGTTATAGTCAACAGACTAGTCAATCTCTTTTCTTGAATGGTCTATGAGGTCCTCAAATTGAACATGGAGCATTGTTCTCTTTTATCCCCATGCCTTCAATTGCATTCTCCTTTCTGTGTGTTTAATGCTTATTTTTTAGTTGTTTATCTGTTACTAATTCACATAAAGTGTACATCTAACCCCCAGTTATAATAATGAATACTTCTAGGACCCTCCTCAGTTATGCTTCCTTATGGACTTCAGTGAGAATTTCCCTGGGATATATACACATACATCCAGAAGGAGGCTTATAGGATGCACATGTATTAATTTGAATCTGTGGCACAGATTAGTATTTAGA
Organism: Galago senegalensis; assembly: GCA_963575145.1. Classification (NCBI taxonomy): domain Eukaryota; kingdom Metazoa; phylum Chordata; class Mammalia; order Primates; family Galagidae; genus Galago; species Galago senegalensis. The sequence goes on along the minus strand of CAUYTI010158761.1, from coordinate 39,132 downwards.
AAAGCTGTATCAATCTATACTTCCATTTGCAGAAGATGAGGAATGCAAGGGCCCCATATTACTGAGAGGGCCAGACCAGTGCCATTTTGCTGTTTACTGCACAAACCCTGTTCCTAGCCCCTCCACCTCCCTCCAACCCAACCTCTGCCAGTAAACCCGCAGGACCACTCCCTGCTACTCCCTCATCCCTGGTTGCACAACTGTCAACTATTAATTAAGCCACCTTAGTGCAGCAATAACTGGGCTACTGCCATTTTAGGCACTAAGTCACCACTTAGAGCAACATTACCATATTAGGCACTAAGTTTAAGTTTCAGTTTCCTTGATATTCAGGTATTCCCCTTCAACTACCCAATCAGGCTGCACCACCTCAGGCCCCTGATTCGGAAATCCCCCACCCCTCAACCTGTACCAATCTAAATCCTCCCCGTACTAATGAAATCATCAACCACCAAATCAAAAGTGTAACCGTGACCGACCCTACCCTTCTTGCCTTCTGTACCCCATAAAAATCTTCCACACCCCAGGTTCGGGGCTCTTCCTCGGCTTGCATGCCAGGAGAGTCCAGGCCCGGGCCTGGACAAAGCTCACCTCTTGCTTTTTATATCCGAGTGAGTCTCGGACTGTCTGTTGGGGCCACTTGGGGGAATTTCGGGCACAACATTACAACAATACTTGGCATTTGCCAGCTGTCTTATTTTGTGACTAAGATTAGAAATTTGTGGCTGTGATAAATTGATAGTTCATTTGGTGTTCTTATACCTTTCTGATTACCAATTATCTGGGGAAGTTTTTTAGGTTTATTTATGTTTTCAGGTTCTCTCTACTGCAAATTTTTTCCTCTTTACATTGCTGTCCCTTACAAGAGTGCCTTGCATTTCTTAGAACACAGATGCTTCTTGCCACCTTTATACTGCAACCCTTAATAAACCAGGATTATCCCCAAACCCCTGTCACTCTTGCTCCTGATAGTCTATTTTCAACAAAGTATCTAAAATTATCCTATTTAAATATACGTCAAATTATTACATTTCTGCTCAAAATTTACCATGGTTTTTTCAACTGCTTGAAGAACAAAAGACAAAGGCATGTCGGAGTTTACAACCTCTGAACACCTTTGGCTTCTGTTTTCCTCTTTTATCTCTTTCTCCCCACTTTCCCCACTTTAAGCACCACTGATCTCTTAAGTATTCTTTGAAAGCCAAGTTTACTTTTACCTCAGGGCTTTGCCATTACTGTGTCTTGTGCCTGAAATATTAATAGCTTGCTCCATTTCAATCAGTGCTCATCTGTTACCTTCTCTGCAAGCCCTTTCCTGAGGAGCCATTTAAAAATTACATTTTCATCACTGGCTCGAGAATGAAGCAAGATGGCCAAATAGAAACCACCAGCATTTGTCCCCTGCATGAACACCAAATTGTACAACTATCCCTTCAAGAGTGCACTTTCAGAAGAATGAAAAATCCGGGGAGCAACCACAGTATCTGGTTTTAACATTATGTCAAGGAAGGAGACACTGAGGAGGAACGTGAAAGACAATCTTGCATCATGGCCAGTGCTGTCGCCCCCAAGTCCCTCAGCAACACTGCACCAGAGCCCTGCGTGGAAAGAGAATCTGTTTACCGCGGGGAAGGAGAGTGAAGTGGTTGTGTGATTTTATATATTGACTCAGGGCCATCCTGTCACAGGGGAAGAAAGTTCAGGGCAGAATTTTGCAGGCACTTGTGGAGGGAGCATATGAACAGCCCAGCCAGAGGGCAGAAATTTGATTTCCTGATAGACCCTCCACTGGCTGACAGAAAAGGGCTGGGGCCTGGGAAAAATGTTTAAGACAATCAGGCCACAAAGACTGGCTTTTTTGGGAAGTACCATGGCTGTGCTGGCTCTAATCCAGGGGATTTGGGGTACATATGACCCAGTGGGGCACCAGTGATAGCAGACAAACTTGTGTCTGTGCCACCCCACATTCCCCACCAGACTCCAGACAGTGCAGGTCAAGGGGAGTATTCTTCCACTTGGTGAAAGGAAAGGGAAGACTACAGAGGACTTCTCTACAATGTGGGTACCAGCTCAGCCAAGATACGATAATGTAGCAAGTAGACTCCTGAAGCCCTGATTCCAGTCCTTAGTTCCTGGATGGTATCTGTAGAGCCATCCTGGCCCATAAGGAAATCCAGTGTCATAAGGGGAAAGACAGGCTAGGTAGGATTCACCATCTTCTGACTAAAGATCCTTTGGTCTTTGAATAAACCTCACAGACAGCTAGGCAGCAGTGCCTATTGGCTTTGGGTGAAACTGGGATGGCTTCGGATATTACTGGTACAATTATAGCCACAGGGGTCACAGGGAGCACCCATGTCACTGCTCCCAACTGCAGAAGCCCAGCACAGAGAGCAGGAAAGGAGTGAAAGTCTTCACCTGGTAGTCCAGGAAATTCCCCTGTATCTTACTCAAGTCTACCAAAGCAGTACTACCAGCAGTCTGTAAGAAGTCACAGCATTACTGGTGTAGGGGCACCCGCAGTGCTGATAGAACTGCAGTGACTAAAGATTGAGATCACAGCACTCAATTCCTTTTGAATACCTAGAAAGCTTTCTCAAGAAGGATCAATTCAAACCAAGCCCAGATTGTGAAGAGTAGAAATATATACCCAATTCATTAATGCCTAGACACCAACAACATCCCCAAACATCAAGAACACCCAGGAAAAAACAAGACCTCACCAAGTGAACCAAATAATTCATCAGTGATCAAGCGTGCAGTATAGTATATGACCTTTCTGACAAAGAATTCCAAATAGCTCCTGAAGAAGCCCAGTGAACTTCAAGACAACATAGAGAAGTAATTTGAAAGCCTATCAGAGAAATATAACAAAGAGATTGATTGTAAAAAAGCAGCAATTCTGTAGCTGAAAAATTTAAATGACAAACTGAAAAATGCATCAGAGTCTCTCAGCAACTCAGTAACCAAGCAGAAGAAAGAATTAGTGAGATCGAAGATAGGCTATTGGAAAATGCACAGTCAGTAGAGTAAAAGGAAAAGGATAAAAAAGAGTGAAACCTGCTTAGAAGATCTAGAATACAACCTTCAAAAAGCCAAACTAAGAACAACTAGCCTGAAAGAGAAGAAAGAGAAAGTAGTTTCTAGCCTTAAAGAATGATATCAAAATTTAGATAGAAGAAGGTAATAAAACACCATATAGATGTCACCCCAAATAGACTTAACTCAAAGCATTTAATAATCAAGCTCCCAAAGATTGTAGATACAGAAAAAGCCCTAAGAGAAGCAATAAAAAAGAAAAAATAACATATGAAGGAACCCCATTACATTTGGAGGCAGGCTTCTCAGTGGAAACCTTACAGGTCAGGAGGGAATGACATCACAGATTCAAAGTGCTGAAGGGAGAAAACCTTAACTCTAGAGTATGATATCCTTCAAAAGTATCCCTCAGACATGAAGGAGAAAGGCTTTCCCAGGCAAATAAAAGCTGAGGGATTTCATCAACAGTAGACATGCCCTACAGAAATGCTTCAATGAGTTCTTTAACGTGGCAAGAAAAGACATTAATGAAAATATGAAATCATCTGAAGGTATACAACTCATTGGTCAGCAAGTAAACAGATACAGAATATAGCTCAGCACCTGTAGCTCAGTGACCAGGGCACCAGCCACATACACCAGAACTGGCAGGTTCGAACCCAGCCTGGGCCTGCCAAACAACAATGACAACTACAGCCAAAAAATAGTTGAGGGTTGTGACTGGCACTTGTAGTCCCAGCTGCTTGGGAGGCTGAGGCAAGAACATCATACAAGCCCAAGCGTTGGAGGTTGCTGTGAGCTGTGGCACCACAGCACTTTACTGAAGGCGACATAGTGAGACTGTCTCAAACACAAAAACACAACACAAAACAAACAAACAAACAAAAAAAAAACAAATACAGAATACTCTTTGGCTATAATTGTGCTACATCTTGTGTAGGAAGGCTAATAGGCAAACCTATCAAATAGAACAACTACAACAACTTTTTAAGAGAGAGATAAAGAGACATAAATTGAAACAAAAATGTCAAAAGTAAAAAATGTTAAAAAAAAGTCAAAAGTATGATACATGGAGTGAAAGTGAAGAGCTTCTTTTACATTTATCCTCCTTTGTTTAATTTTTGTAAGCAGAAATTAGATACCATTAGATACCATCTTGTAAAAATAGTTAGAAAAGGCTTCTTGCAAGCCTCATGACAAACTTGACTCAAAAAACCTACAAGAAGTGCACACAAAATAAAAAGAAATGAATTAAAATACACCATCAAAGAAAATAATTTTAATGCAAAAAAAGAAAAGGAAGGAAACTAAAAAAGAGAGGACCACAAAGCAACCAGGAATCCAATAAATTCAAGGGAGTAGTAAGTCCTTACCTACCAATGACAGCATTGAATGTAAGTGAACTAAACTCGCCACTCAAAGGACACAGGTGGCTGAATGGACTCATATCCCTGGATGAAATGTGTATCTCACTGGTTTTCACATGTTTTCTTGCTAAAAGTACCTTATGCACTTTGAAGTTAAAGTCAGAATGAATGAGCTTTCATTATTAACTATCTAGGACTTGTGTGTGCTTTGCTATCCAACATTTGTTCTTTGAGTATTCACGAACATTTAGTTAGCTTATAAAGATGTCTTAGAGGCTGGAAAAATTACTGTTAAGCTATATCTATGTAAGCAAGTCATATATCCCTGTGATCGTATATAAGCCAGTACGTGTGACACTGCTGTGATCTATTATCTGACTTAATCTTATTACCACTTACTGGCTTGTTTATTTGGTAATAATTCAATTCTAAACAAGGGTTTTTTGAACATATTTACTGCTGCAAAATGCATGCTTTTTATTCTGATTTTGCCTTCAAGACACTGAAATGTTATTAAAATATGCTGACACAATACCCATTCCCAGAAGTTGCAGCTACAAGGTTCCTCTAAGCTTTGTACAATTTTCATTTAGCTACTTTAAACATCAATCCTTTAAGACTCTAGACTCTCAGTTCAGATGTGCATGTATTCAAGGGTAACCTGGCTCAGTGTCAATATGAAGGGGAGAAAATCCCAACATCTGTTCAATACACTTGTTTTAACTATTAAAAAAGACAGCATACATAAATTACTTGACACAGGTCATGTTTAGATTCTCATTCTTTATAAAAATTACTGTTCCTTTTGTTTCCTCTTGACTTCTGATTGGCTAGAAGTTACAAATGGCATGCCAAACCTTTCATACTTATATCTGCCACCCTAAATATGGAACTTCCTATCAACTGCATATATCAAATGAGAGTTAGGGGAAAACTGGTATGTGTATATTATAGTGATTTCGCAGATAAGCTTTGTCCTAGTTACAGCCGTTGTAAAAAAGAAAAAAATAATCTTCTCTTGTCCTGTATCCCTGAGTGTATATGTGGTTTAAATTAGAGCATGGATTAGAATACAAAAAGTTTGTTAGACCAGTAAATTAATCTTCCCCCAGGTAATAAGGTTTGCTGCACCCCATAACAATAGATCATAAGAGCCACAATGAAACCCTGGGGTCTTCAAGAAAAGTGAGGTTATAATTATCAACATTCCAGTCTGTTTTGTCATTGGTTTTCATCTCAGGCTAGTGTAGGAAAATTTCTGACAACATCCATTTGATCACTTAGTCAGATTACCAAAAGAACCTCTGAGAAGATAACAAGACCTTGCTTTCCATGAACTAATGAAAACATTCTCCTACTCTATTAAGCATGGTCACTGCTAATGTACTACTCTGGCTATATTGAAACACTGGAATATTCTAAACACAACAGCTGGCAAATCCCACTTCTAAAGGAGTGTTTAAAGGTTATCTTTACTTCCTACAGTGATTAGAGATACACTTGCAAATGCTTATGCCAAGACGTATTTGAAAATACAGCTTAAATCTGGTAGCAATATTGTTACTACAGTTAAAGGCTTTTAATGTGTTCAATAACAAGTTATTCAGTAGGTGTGAATGTTGTGATTGGGAATTCTAACAAACGCATGTATTCCCTTTTCCCTCCTGTTTAAATTTCTGTAGCTGCACTGTTATCAATTGCTTTGAGAGATAGGTAATGGTCTGTCATTAATAAAGTTACATACAATTTCTTCCATCAAAATGCTATTTTGTAAAAGTGCTCTCATATACTTACCTAAAAAGTAGGGCTCTTTACATTTTAAACAGAAGGTTCACTTCTATTTCACAAGAAAATCCTATGTCATAATGTACAAAGCATACCTTGATATAAATTTAAATTCTACTTGATCAACTGTCCAGATAGGCCTGAAAGAAGTGGAATAAAATAAATTACTTCTAATTCTTACTGAATAATCTCCATAATTTTGCCATAATATATGCACAAAATATGTCCTTAACTGGTAATGTACTATGTCTATGCAACTCTGTAAAAATATAGCTGTAGGTAGAGACATATTTGAATTAAAGTGTACCTATTATTTTTAGCTTTGAGAATTAATATGACGGAAGACAACTTGGAACCTGCCTCATCTATAATTGCACATATAGAAAATCTGAGTATGTGGATCTAATTTTGAATGCATTCAGAGCACTTCACTGGGTAAATGAGAATGATGTGACATGATTTCCAAAGGCAAAAGATGCTTTCAAATGGGTATAAGTAGAACACCATATTACAGCTTCTTAATGCTGGATTTCAAGTGAGAAAAGACAGACATTTTTCAGAGAAACAAATGTATAAAATCAGCCTTCACGGAAGTTTGCAATTTCATGCACCATGTATAGGAGATTTTTACTTGCCAAAATGTTTTAGAAGTATTGATTCAGTGTTAGAAATAGTACTTAAGACTATTATTCATCAAGATTAAATTAGCAAAGGTTTTCCAAATAATTACCCTGTTTAGAAGGAGGTTCATGCTATGTAATTTTTTTCCAGCTATAGTAATGTTTTACAAAAGAATGACCATTCTTTTTTTTTTTAATTCAGACCCAGATTTATGCCACATAATTAGTGAATTACAAGAAGGGTTTGCATGCATAAGTGTGGGGGAGAAGAAACTTCCTCTTTGGCTCAGAAAGTTCAGAGAGATCAACTCACAATAAGGCAAATCAATAAAAGAAAGAGATTTATTTACAGTGCATATGGGAGAATCATAGACTGATTCACCATCTCACAGTCAGGCTCAAAAATTTACATACCTTCATTTTAGAAGGAAGAGGGAGATGAAGAATATAGATAATTCTGTTTAGGGGCAATTAATGGTTATGGGGTGGGGGGGGATAAACAGATATTTGGGAGAATGAATAGATGGGGGATATAAATTGACATGTAAATGTTCCCCTTCGGAAGTTAAATTAATTAACCAGGAGACAGGTATTATACTTAAAATGATTTGAGCCAGTTCTGGTTGAATTCTTGAACTCCTTTCCTGCAATACTTAAAGGAAGGTTTGTCAAATGTTCTTTCTAATGGTATTTTTTTTTTTTTTTAAGACAGAATCTCATTCTGTTGCCCAGGCTAGAATGCCCTCGTGTCAACCTAGCTCACAGCAACCTCAACTCCTGGGCTCCAGCAATTCTTCCTAGCTTCCCAAATAGCTGGGGTACAGGAACTCTCTAGGACGCTCAGCTCATTTTTCGTAGAGATGAGGTCTTGTTCTTGCTCTTGCTCAGGCAGGTCTTGAACTCCTGAGGTCAAGCAGTCCTCTCTCCTCGGCCTCCCACAGTGCTAGGATTACAGGTGAGAGCCACCAGGCCTGGTAGATGGGTCCGTTTTTTAGTGAAAAAAGGAGGAAAGCCCCTTCCAATGCCTCTTGATCTATAATGGCCATTAATTCATAATACTCTTTGTACCACAGAGTGATATTTTGGGGTGTAATTTCCTGAGATGCCTCATAGGAAACAATAGCCAAACAAATATTGGCACTCAGCTTCAAAATATAAAGTGCTCTTGGCCAGTTAAATGAGCAGGTATAGATCATTTGTTCACTATGGATTATTTGACTATGACAGTGTAGGAACAAACTCTGTCAATGACTACTCATGCCAGCCATTGGTGCTACCTTGGGTACAATTTTATTTGGTTTTGTTTTTTAATCTATAAAAAGAAATAGCTGACTTATATAATTTTAAAAAGTCCTTTCTAGTTGTTGTTTCACAATCTTTTGATTTTAGTCTTTTGAAAAGAGCTGAAAAGTAGAGTAAGACCTGGACATCTTCTATAACACTTTAGAAAACAAGGTTGCATTTGCAAGCAATCTTTAAGAATACGTGTCACATCTTCAAATCCAGGATAGTACACTGATGAACCATCAGACTATTGCTGACCTGGATCCTTGGAGATAATCAGACAATATAGAGACAGAACATGAGCCTCACTCCTGACCAAGAGAGGTAACCTTTTGCAGCATGACTCAGCCTAATTGTAGAAAGAAAGAAAAAACAAAAACAAAACAAAACAAAACAAACAAAAAAAAAAACAGATGGCCTCCTAGCCACTGGATTTCAGCATATACCCAGATAAAGAGAGGACCAACTTGCTTATCTCTTGAGTAGTATTTTCCAGGAACCTAACTGTAAGGAAACCCTCCCTCTCCAAATCTAACCACAGCAAGCCAAAAAATACCCCCTACTGACCTTACCCTGACTTTCCCCTTATTATATTTTCATTCTAATGCTAAAAATCACTATGGGAGTGGAGATTTAACATCTCATGACCCTCGCATTGCATGAAGGACTGTGCCCACCAACTCAAAGCCACCAACAGAGCCCTGCCTCTACAGGGGGTGACTTCAGGACTGATGCTGCCTCGCTCCTACAATCCCATAAAACTACCCCAGTTCCTTATTCAGTGAGCCAGTCTGGTGGCCCCTTAACCAGCAACTGTCTCTTCCCTACCCCCCCCACCTTTCTTTTTGTTAATAAAAAGTCCCAGCCTGGTGTGGTGGCTATGCCTATAATCCTAGCACTCTGGGAGGCCAAGACGGCTGGACAGCTTCAGTTCACAAGTTCAAGACCAGCCTGAGCAAAAGCAAGATCCCATCTCTACTAAAAATAGAAAAACTGAGGCAAGAGGATTACTTGAGCCCAAGCTGGAGGTTGCTGTGAACCATGGTGTCACTGCACTCTACCCAGGGTGACAGCTTGAGACTCTATCTCAAAAAAAGAAAAAAAGTCCCAATAAAAGCCATGCCTGCATAAAATCTTTCTGCACTCACCTCAATTTCTGTTGAATCAGGGTCGAAGACCCTGAAGTGTGGTATGAGTAATAATTCCATAACAAAAATCTTTATTTTGTATCATCTTATTATCTCTTTTTGTCTCTCATATAAGTTAATTATAACTAAGAAAATTCATTTTGGAAAATGCATTTTAAATGTTTACATTTACCTTGCTTTACACAACAAATGCTACAGAGAAGTTGTGAGAAAATGTAATCCTATTTTGCCCTAAAATTGCATTATGTAACAGAACTGTGTTACTTTCATTTCTGACATACATTCATTAAACAGTGTTTTCTAAGATATTACGTATTTTCCTTTGCTATACTCAGATAATCAAAACACTTACAGTAGAAACTAGGTGTTCTCAAACCTGTCTGAGCAATTAGGTGGACATCCTGTTGATAATTACCGAGAGTGAGTCTTCACCCTAGTGGGATATTTTGATTTACTTCTAGGGTGAGACTGAAGCATTTGTATATATTATCTGCTCCTCAGTTCATCCTCATCTTCATATGAGATCTAAGGAATTAGAGGAAAGCAAATGTAAATCAAATTGTGTTTGTTGAGTTATAATTGAAAATTCTTTGGAAGCAGAAGTCTGTGTTTAATTGTGGAGTTTTTATATTGGCTTTTTCCTCCTTTCACCTCCTCTTTTCTTTCCATTCTTACTTTACTTCCTTCATTCCTTCACTCCCTCTCACTCTCCCTCCCTCCCTTTCTTCTTCCGTTTCCTCCCTCACTCCCTCCCACTCTTCTTCCCTCTCTCCCTCTCTCCATCCCTTCCTCCTTCACTCCTTCCTGCCTTCCCTCCCTTTCCCCTTTGCTCCATTCCTTCCTTTCCTCCCTCCTCCCCCTTTCCCTATTTCCCTCCCTCCTTCCCTTCCTCCCTTCCTTCCTTCCTTCCTTCCTTCCTTCCTCCCTCCTCCCTCCCATCCTCCCTTTTTCCCTTCTCTTTCTCTCTTTCATTCTTTCTTTCTTTATTATTTTGAAATAATATTTTACTTTAAAAAGTTATAAAAATAATAAGGGCTCCCACACACCTTTCACTCAACTTCCAATAATGTTAACACATGTCATAGCACAGGATACTGACCAAAACTTAAAATATTAACATTAATACAAAACACTTAATCAAAATACAGTTGTTATTCAGAGTTTATGTTTTGTTCTTTTTCCATTCATGACTTTGTTTTTTATGTGCCATGAGTCAATCCAAGATACCAAATTGTAATCACTCATTATGTTTTCTTGGTCTTCTCCAAACTGTCAGCTCCTCATTCTTTCTTCATTTCCCATGACCTTGAACATTCTTTTTTTTTTTTTTTTGAGACAGAACCTCAAGCTGTGCCCCTGGGTAGACTGCCGTGACATCACAGCTCATAGCAACCTCCAACTCATGAGCTCAAGCTAGTCTCCTGCTTCCTGCCTCTTCCTCCAAGTAGCTGGGACTACAGGTGCCCACCACAATGCCTGGAAATTTTTTGGTTGCAGCCATCATTGTTGTTTGGCAGGCCCAGGCTGGATTCGAACCTGCCAGCTCAGGTGTATGTGGCTGGCGCCTTAGCCACTTGAGCCACAGGCACAGAGCCAACCTTGACCATTCTTGAAGAGTCTAGTCCGTTATTGGTGAAACAGTCCTCAGTTTTGGTTGTCTGACGTTGAGTAACATTAATATCAATCTCTTGATTACTGGGGTTATATGCATTTGGGGAAGGAACCACAGAAGTGATGTTTTTCCTTTTCAAATTATCAGTGCAGCATATTGCTGGTGGGTAGGATGCTTCACGTTGTCACTATGTCTTATTGTTAATGATGCAACATTGATCTTTTAGTTAAGTAGTATCTGCTGCATTTGTGCATTTGTCCAATGAGGGCTATTACTATTTTTATGTTTAATAATAAAATATTTATTGCTATAATTTATTCTATGCTGATATCCAGTCACTCTCAAATTTTTGCCGCCAATTTTTTTATCCATTGAAATGGCAGAGGGAACACAGTACATAATTCTACACTTCTTTCTGACACCAACTGCATGTTCTGGAGTCTCTAAGAGCACTATCATTTTAATAATTTGCTAGAAGAATCCACAGAACTTACAGCAATCTGTTATACTCACAATTACAGTTTATTAAAACTAAAAGATACAGATTGAAGTTAGCTGAGGAAAAAGTGCACAGGGCAGAGGCCAGGAAAGTTTCAAACACTTGGCTTCTAACTCTTCTACTGCTGGGGAGTGTTGACAGCTTTGTTTTCTACACTGAGATGTGACAATATGCCTTGAGCAGTGCCAACCAGGGAGGCTTATCTGAGCCTTGTATCACAATCACTATTGTGGCTCAATCACATAACCCTATTTGGCCACTGACATAACTGACCTTGATCTCCATTCTCCCTGGAGGTCACACTGACACTGCAAATGCAAATGGTCCACTGTTCCCACTTGAAATCACATTGTCAGACTACCTAGCATGGACCAGGGCCCCTAGGCAAACAAAACCCTCCTATTAGTTATAACATGGCAAAAGCTTAGAGATTATCTCCCAGAAGCTGAATGCAAAGGCCAGATCTCTTTGGGGGTAAAGTTAAATTCTTTACTATACATCCATTGATTAATCCACAGATCGTACTGTAATATTTACTTATTGGTGACTGTCTAAGTCCCTCTTGGGATCTACATTTATTAATTGAAACACTTCTGTGAGGAAAAGCTGTACTCTCTGCTCCACTTATTTATTTGATTACATAATTATATTATCATATTATAAATAGGGGTTCAATACCACTTATCTTTCACAAGGGTTATAATTTCACGTCATCATTATTTTTGCTCAGATAGACCCCATGTTGGTACCTGTACACTTTGACATGGCCCCACCCTATTGGAGCATGTCTTTACTTTCTGACACCACACTATTTTCCATGCTCATCTCGTGTTTTTTACAGCCATTCCTGGATCTAACCACATCTCCCCAGATACATGGCTGCCTTTATTAGAGAACAGCATTTAGAAACCAGTATTTGAGTGTTAGTTGCACTCCTTGCAACTGAGGTGTCTTTGCTTCTACCATGGTGGAAGACAAGAGATATAAATGTAAATGTTTATTATGTAACATATAAACATCCTTGTGTTTTTCATTTATTTATATGTATGTATATTTATAAATATGTATGTTTATGTATATATAAATGAATAAATATATACTGTATATACACATCCACACATTCATCCCTTTGATTTCATAGTACCTAACCATGTTTATTTTAGTCTTCCTCTTTTATTATTTGGAACATTATTTTTTTTTTAATTTTTATTTTTTGAGGCAGAATCTGACTCTTTTGCCCAGATTAGCTTCAGCTTAGCTCATAGCAACCTCAGACTCCTCAGTTCAAGTGATCCTCCTGCCTCAGTCTCCCAAATAGCTAAGACCACACACATGCCTGTCACAATGCTTTGACAGTTTTTCTATTTTTAGTATAGAAGGGGTCTCTCAATCTTGCTCAATCTAGTCTTGCACTCCGAAGCTCAACCAATCCACCTCCACCTCCCAGAATGCTGTGATTAGAGTTCTGAGCCCCTGCGCCTGGCCTATTCATAATCCCTTTATCCAACAGTGAGAAATATGGATCTCATTATTTATCGTATATTTACCTAAAAGTTTGATCTTGTTATAGACATAAAGCAGTTTCAGAATTGCTAACTGAATTGCTATGTGAAACAAATTCACCAACTGGAATGCAGTGCTAATGGATAGATGTTTTTGTCTTTAATCTCACAGTTCCAGTCAAAATACTTTTTTTCTAAAGATACTTAGGTTCCATATTTTCTTGGCTTCCTGCTTCAGAATCATGTTTTATGTTATAATATATTTGGAATCATTTTTCCTTTTTTTTATTCTACCTTTGTTCTTCATATATCCTGGTTGAATTCGTTTCCCTACTTTTTATTTTTTGTTCTACAAAATATTACTATGATAAGTCAGAGTTACATTAAAAAGGATATTCAGAAAATGTTATTCCCACTCCATCCCTAGTGCCCATTCTCATTCTTTGCTTCTATCTTATTTATATCTACCCTGTATAGTTAAACAATATTATTTTCTCTTGGTTTTACTATTTACTTACTAAAAGAAAGACTATTTTTGTCTTTCTTTTGCACAAGACCAGATAAATCTCTCTTACATACATAAGAAGGAACATGCTATAAATATGGGATAGTGCTTTGTTTTTCAAACTGACCAGAAGCTCTTACATCCTGAAAATCACTCTGTATCGGTTTATGAAGATTTTTCTCATTTATTTTTATTGTTATATAGTTCTTCATTGTATGAATGTACCACAGTTTATTGTTTGCAATTAGGAAATATTGAAAACAGTTCTGCTCCTACTCAGAAGAGTGGTTAACTAAACTGTGATATGATTTTCCTCAATATGTGGATATTTTTATTCTTTTAATAGATCCCTGGAAGTGGAGTTTCTAAGGTTAAAAGATAAATTTTGTTAGGTGCTATCAAATTTTTCCCAGATTTTACCAGTTTCCCAAAGTCTCATCAGCAAAATATGTCACCATACTTTTTGATCCTTGCCTGTACTATGATAGGTAAGAAATAGTATTGCAACATTGTTTTACTTTTCTCTTCTCCAATTACATGTTTGCACGTGTTTTCATGTATTTGAGGGTTATTTTTATATCTTTTCTGTACAGTATATTATATAGATTTTCTTGAAGAAAACCTGCATTTATTTAAATCCTTTAAAATGCAAATAAGCATATCAACTTGGAAATTGTGAAGATTTTAAAATTTATTCTTTGTCTCTTTCTTTTCCTTTTTTTTTTTTTCTTGTTGCAGTTTGGCCAGGGCCTGGTTTGAACCCGCTACCTTTGGCATATGAAGCAGGTGCCCTACTCACTGAGCCACAGGCACCACCCTCTGTTTCTTTTTTTTTCTTCCTATTATCTGTGGTCAATTAAAGGAGTAAAATTCTTAAAATCCTATAAATTCAAATATATGTTTTGTATTTTATGGGTACATCTCATAATTCTTTTAGAATTTTTTTTCAATGAAAACAAAACTTTCATAGCATATGCTACAAATACTACTTATAATAAAAATCTTCTTTTAACTTAGGCTTAAAATGTGTCTTTCATGATACAATCAGTATATAAATGACAAAAAATAGTTGTCTAATTTTTTCACTTTCATTAATTGCTACAGATATTTTTATAACTAGATACTTAGCTAATTCAAACTATAGATTATTATTATAAAATATAAATTTTCGATTGATAATAAATTAAAAGATGTATAAAATATATGCTTAAAATCTTACCTATTTTTAATATCACACTATTACTTGTGTTGGAGTCCTGCCCCAGGGGGCTGGTCCACTAAAACCTGTGGAAACTGTCAGCAACCGACTGAAGAAATACAGAGTTAGAAAAGATGGTAAAGAAAGAGACAAGAGACATAGAGTAGAATTAAAAGTGGGAGCTCAAGGGTCCATTGCCCATTTGTGGGATTCTGGCAATGGCCTGGAGTATTTGTTCCACTCTGCTTTAATGAAGTCTACTTGCCCAGAGGGTAAGATGAGGGAGGGAACAAAGACACCAGCAGTTTCTCTGATTGAGCATATCAGCTCCTATTGTTATTATTATTAACCTTTATTTTTATTTTTTTTTTTTTTGAGACAGAGCCTCAAGCTGTCCCCCTGGGTAGAGTGCTGTGGCATCACAGCAACCTCCAACTCCTGGGTTCAAGCGAGTCTCCTGCCTCTGCCTCCCAAGTAGCTGGGACTACAGGCACCTGCCACAACGCCCTGCCATTTTTTTTTTTTTTTTTTTTTTTTTTTGGTTGCAGCCATCATTGTTGTTTGGCGGGCCAGGCTGGGGATTTGAACCGCCACCTTAGGTGTATGTGGCTGGCGCCTTAGCCACTTGAGCCACAGGTGCTGAGCCATTATTATTAACCCTAAGGGTAGCCTTGAGAAATCTGAAATCTGAGCCTTGTACTGGGAGATCACACACACAGTGGGAGCCTTCCACCTGAGATCACACACACAGATTTCGAGGGAGGTGTTAAACTCTACTAGTTTCCTGTGGAGTAAAACACCACTGGTGTTAATCTCCTCTGAGGAATCGGTAGCCAAGGTACGCCTGTCACATGGTGACGTTAACATTCATTTGATTAATGCCATCTTTTGAGCAAATACCATACTATACATTGCTAATTCAATTCAACTTGTAAAATAATAGAAAGATAATACTATTTAAAACGTATATACATTTTTGGTACCCTCTGTACATTTGTGTGTGTGTGTGTGTGTGTGTGTGTGTGTGTGATCTTTATTCTCTCTTCAGTTGGTGACAACTGCAAAGGTTAATTTCATATCTTTGCAATTGTGAATTATGTTATAGTAAGTATATGAGTGCAGGTGACTTTTTGATACAATGGCTTATTTTCCTTTGGGTAGATACTTACTAGTGGGATTTTTGGATTGAATGGTAGATCTACTTTTAGTTCCTTGAGAAATCTCCATTCTGTTTTCTATAGAAGTTGTACTAATTTGCATTTCCACAGCTGCTTTTTGATGCAAGATTTTTTTTCTAAAATTATGTTTTTGAAAATAAGACCACATTTTGAAATTCATCTCTTCCTTCTTCTTCTCTTTTCTGCATAGAATCAGTATTTCTCTTTACATCTTCAAGTGTCATAGAATCAGGTGTACAGTTTATCAGTACATGGCTGGTTATGTCTGTTTTTATTAAGGATACAACATAATAAAATTAACTTAGATAAAACACCCGCAACCATGTTCCTTAATCTGCTCTTTATCAATAAAGAGAGGGAGGAAAAAAGTTAATATTTTGATCTCCATAATTTGGAATCCTATTTATCTTTCAAAAGACTTAAACTCATGTGATAAAGAGGTTTCAGTTCCCAGTGTCTGATAAATTTCTCAGGATACTTGAGAAAACTTGAGAAGCAGATGTGAAACTAAAACACATATGGAGAAAATATGCTGGACCAAGTTTCTTTAGGAGAGCTTTAATGAGCAGGTTATTGTGGTTCCTCCCCCAAGCAAAGTGTTTGCTTAGATATAGTCTATAGTCACACATGTGCATAGCTTTTAAGGACCTGAGAAATAAAGAACCAGCCTAACCAGGCCTGCAAAATATGAAATAGGCCGCCTAGGTCCTTACTAGTCAGCTTTTAGAGACTAGAAACATACTTTGGCTAATTTAATTAGGTCTGGTGAAAGAAGACATCTCAGTCCTATTGCCCACAGGGTACTAGTGAAATTTTGCATTTAAATTGCTAGCACCAGACCAAGTAGTAAATAAATGTCAGAATGTTACACTTTTTCTTTACTCTCTTTTTTCCCTTGATTAGTATGTATAGGTTATCAAAGTTATTAAACCCATTAATCAGCTTTGAATTATTTTATTTTTTCTACTGTGTGGTTTTCTATTCTATTTCTATTATTATCATATTATAATTTCTATTATTATATGATGACAATTATTACTAATATTATTTCCTTCATTCTAACATTTTGTGCTGAATTTTTGTTGTTGTTCTCTGACTTCTTAAGGTGCAAACTTACATAATTATTTTTTGTTATTACTTTAATTAATTAATCAAATTTTATTTTTATCTTTCTTTCTTTCTTTCTTTCTTTTTTTTTTTTTTTTTTGAGACAGAGTCTGCTGCCCAGGCTAGAGAAGAACCACCTCAAACTCCTGGATTCAAGCAATCATCTTTCCTCAGTCTCTCAAATAGCTGGGACTATAGGTGCCCATGAAAACATCAGGTTAATTTTTCTATTTTTAGTAGAGATGAGGTCTTCCTCTCTTGCTCAAGCTGGTCTCAAACTCCTGAGCTCAAGTGATTCTCCCACCTTGACCTCCCAGAGTGCTAGGATAACAGGAGTGGGTCATTGCTCCCAACCCAAATTTAAATAATTGAATTTAAAATTTTGCTTTTTGCACAAGATCTTAAACTCTAAGCACTACTTTACCTGTATCTCACAAATTTTAATAGTTTTTTTTTTTTGAACCATTCAGTTCAAAATATTTTCTGCAATACTGAAAGGATAAACTATTTCTTTCTTAGAACTCTGGATGATTTAGAAGTTTTTTAAAAGTTCTGAATATTTGAAGGAATTGTACACTTTCAATTTTTCACTATTTGAGAACCCACTTGTGGGCATATAGAAGAATATGTTAGAACAGCAAATATCTGGGCCAAAAGACTCAAAGAAAGGCAATTAAGTAAAAAAGGCATTGAATCCATCAAAAAACACATATCTTACACATGTATTAGGGAAAGATGTAAAACAGATAACTTAATTAGAAGGTTGAAATTTTGCAATCTGAGCTGAGCCATCATGATTGGGGAGAGAATAGCACAGAAATTTTTAAAGAAGTATGGAGTTTTTAATAATATATAGCAGAAGTGCTGTTCCTACTGGGTTTCTAGTTCACACACTTCAGAAGCAGTTTCGGTTAAGAACTAGTTGGGTGTGATTCTCCCAAAGACACATATGCTGTGATTAAAAAAAAAACTAACATTGGAAGACACATTTCATAGATATAAGCAATCCAGCAGAAGATAAGAGCTAGCCTCATAATTAACATAGCACAAGCCTGGTGCCTGGGATGGCTCAGCTCAGGCCTATCATCCTAGCACATTGGGAGGCAGGGGTGACAGAATCACTTGAGCCCATTAGGGTCCCCATATTCCCTTCCCTTCCTCCGTGTTTTTCTTCTTCTCTACTCACACTCTGTCCCTGTCCAAGTTTATCTCTGAAAATGGAGTCCTTTTCCTTGATCTTTATCAAATCCCTATCATAAAGACCTGAAATCACCTAAAAGTATCATTTTTTTAAAAAAATAGGAAAAGTAAATCTTAGCAATGGAATTTAGAACATAAAAGGGAGAAGAGAGGAGGGATTTATTGAAATGGAATATTTGTGTCACTACTGCAAATAAGTCAGAAGAATTTTTAAAGTCATGCCTCTTGCCTAACGGTTATCTAGAAGGGAAAAGAAGTTTGGAGTTATGTTATTTGATTGTAATATGCTGTTTCATAAAATATAAATTATTTTTTATAGATCCCATTATGTATGTTTGTGATAAAAAATATGATTTCAAATTCTATTATATTAAACGGCTAGATCATTGTAGGAATCTACAAATACTGACAGACATTCTCCCTTTATAGAGCAGTAAACATTAAGAGGTAATTCTCATAAATGTGAAGACTAAACTAAAAAATTAGTGTGGATGCTGTAAATTACTCCAGAAAATGGCAACAAAAATAAAGTGGGGATAGATTCGCATTTATTATTTTTAAGAACCAATATATTCATTTACGTTAGGGCTAATAATATAAACGCTAGTTTCTGATCTGATATAAAAGTGTGGGAACTTTCCTATGCAATTCATTAGTTTGTGAAATGATAATATGATTTATTCAAAAACGCTTTCCTTATCTACACTAATATTCATTTTTATAGAGAAATATATCATCTGCAATGATGTATCAGGATAAACCTCAGTAAAATGTGGCTTCGTTTGCTTTTCCCTTCTTTCTGTGTTTAATTTCTTATGAGTTATGGAGTCTACATAAGAATCTTAGAAAATAGGAGTATGTGGTGGGTGTAAGATTAGCAAGTAAGATTTCACGAAATGATTTCTTGTCTTGTAAGATGTAACTTTGACAATTGTTTGAATTATAGCACAAATAAGACTTCAGGGCCCACATGTTAAAAGCAAAAGGAAAATAGCCTGGATTATTTATATTATTCAAAAGATAAATTCAAACATTGACATTCTTTTACCTGTGCAAAGCCATAAAATAAAATAAACAGTCTATTTTCTATATTTAGTGGTGATTTATTCATTTCAGATGTTGAAACACTATAAAAAATAGAGTGATATAAAGGTATGCAGTTTTTTTTAATTGTGCTCATATTTCAAACATGAACTATCTCCAAAAAGAGCTCTTGCTCTAGAACTAACACTTCATTTTTTTTACCTGTTTGTCTACACTGTTATGTTCAGTTTTTAACCCTGTGGGATAAGCATGAGACACTGCAGAAGCCCAAACAATAATAGTGAATTATAATTCAGCAGTAGAGTCAGCACAATGAAAGATCTCTGCATTCTAGTAGGGTCATTCCCTTTGCACTTGCTGTGACACTTACCTGCTTTCCTTCCGCTGTTTACTGTAGAAGTCTTTGAGGTAGAGTCAATTAAAAAAAATTATCAAGAACTGTGTCTGGAAGTCTAAGAAGACACACGTGTGCAGCACATCCCACGTTGATCTGCTTCCCTTCCCCTTCACTAACTCCTGCTTAGTCCACTGCCATGGTCTGAGTATTTGTATTTCCTGAAATTTCTATGTTGAGATCTTAGGAGGTGGGTATTAGGAGGTGGGGCTTTTGAGAGGTGATTAGTTTATGGGAAAAAAGCCCTTAAGAAAGAGATCGTGCCCTTAAATAAGGGCCTCAGAGATAGCCCTATCCTGTTCTACCATATGAAATCAGAATGGGAAGAGACAGCTGTCTTAATAGGGGCACCTATTCTGCAGGCACCTTGATCTTGAACTTCTCACCTCTAGAACTGTGAGAATAAATTTCTATTATTTATAATTCACCCAATGCATGGTATTTGTTATAGTAGCTGAAAAGTCTAAGACATGCACCACTTGCTTAAACTTTTTCAAAGCTTTCAAAGTTGTATTTCTGTTCTTCTATTCCATTCACTGATTCTCCATATGGAAGCTAAAGTTATGTTTAAGAAAAGTAAATCAGGTTATTTCTTTTCATGGCTCAAAAATTGTCTACTGTCTCTAAGTCAGAATAAAATCCAAATTCCTTCCCCAGGGTACACAGGCTCTAAGTAACTCAACTTCTAACTTCTTCAAGTTTATCTTGAAGTTCTCTTCTCCTTTCTTGTTACTCTGCAGCCATTCTGGCCTTTCTCTCCATCCCCCAGTATTCAGTGTTCTTATCCTATCAGCCCTTGAACTTGCCATCCCTCTGTCCTCAGCATCAATGCCTACCTATTGCATGCCTGGCTTCCTTTCTTTTTAGGTTCTCACATTGTATTGCATCACCCAGGTTTTTTTTTTTTTTTTTGTGTGTGTGTGTGTGTGTGTTTGTTACCAGTAGCTAATCTTCTAATTCAATAAAAAAATGAGACCTACTTCCTAACAGTTTGGAAACAAACTCCTAACAGTTTTAGAAACAAAAATTGAGTCATCTGAGAAACTCAGTCAACAACACATTACTTGAATATAGTGTTGAAGATTAAATTTGGCCCCAAACTGCCTGGGTCAAGTCATGACTCAGCTGTGTACCAGTGATGTGACCTTACACACATTACGGGTTTCTCCTCTTCATAGTTGTTTGTTTGTACACTGGATAACAGTAAGGTATCTACATCAAAGAATGGACTCGTGGAGACTTCAAGAGTATCCATAGCCCTGTCCAGAGGCCCCCCCAAAATTCTTATGAACCTCAAACTATCTCTATGATCTAAAGGCTTATTGCTATCTATAAGCATAGGAGAAAATGTGATGGAAAGAAGGGGAAGAAGTGTGCAGAAGGGCAATAGACTCGAGAGTTTAAAAGGAAAAGAAGATGGCAGAAGCACTGTTTGCATTATTATCACCCCTGCAGTTGCTTAGTGGGAAACATTCTCATGTTGACTTGTGGGAGAACGTTTCACATATTAACTTCATAATAGTAGAAGGTTTTAATGAAAGCCACAAACTCCATTGTCTATAGTTCATGTAGAGTTCACTTTCAACCTTTCCCAGTAATTTTAACAAATATATATATTTACCTTACATGGAAATACGTGTATGACATATCATGTACATAAATACGGATATGAATACACAATATTTCACATTTACACACAGGTAATGGCATTATGGAGGTTTCTAATTTGACATTTAGGCAGGATACCTATACACATATGGAGTGGTTTTCTAGGTCTCTGAAGACTTATTAATGAAATTAGGTGGAAAAGTAAGTTTTAAAACACAAATGAAAACCAGGGAAATATCAAAATTGATTTCTGCATAGGTCACACATATATATGTAAACAAACATCAGTAAGACTCTCTCTGCTGTATTGATAGGAGTAGAAGCGATTGATTTAACAAAAATGCCCTCTGTTTCAGCCATTATGTTGTAGTTTTCGTAGTTCATCTTCTAATTGAAAAAACAAGTGATTAATTAACTGCATGTTTGAACCAAGTATAAATATTTGAAACAAGTCTACAGCATTGCCCACGGAAAGGGAGACATTAGACCATGCAGATATCTGGGCGTTTTCCAAGCGAAACTCCCATATTCCTGTATAGTCATATGTCAATTGTTTTCATGCAACTTAAAGAAAGGATTGGCTAACGAAGGTAGGAGAGGGAGACTAGTCAGAGAATAAATAAGAGAAAGACATGAAGAAAAGAGCTCCCACATGCACTGGCTTCTGTACCTTCCAGGACTAGGCAGTTACCTCCAGCACAGCAAGGCACAGAGGGGGGGCTTTCAGGGTAGAGGTAGGGAAGCTCACTTCTGAATGCCTCTGTTTTCTCTGTGAAACAGGAGAATCATATGATAACAGTGAGAATGAAGGTGCTAAAAACTTTGAAGAAAGAAAAGTATAAAGCAATCATCTAAAAGGATGAGAAATCAACAAACCAGGGAAGTGTAGTAGTGTTAATTGTGAAAATAAACACCTAGTAGAAATGTTTAGTAATTTACAGTGAGTCCTGTCAGCATGAATACGGTGCCAAGCAGTCAGGGCAGAGTAGGAAGTTTAAGTGAGATTGCTTTATATTTGTTTTTGTCTTTTACCAGGAATGTGGGTTGAACCCAGAGAGAAGTAATGGAACTGAGGATGAGCAAGTGAGGGATTATAGGGATGGACTGGCATCTAATCTGGTTAAGGAAGAAATCAAGGACTTGGTTTTCTGCCTCGTATTAAAACATACTGATATTTTCTTCTGAACATAGTGACACAGAATAGCTAGTTCTTAGAATATATCTCACCAAGACTTTGATCGTATATGTGTTACACCATAATTTTGAAGAAATCCAGAAAGCATAACTTAAAATATATTGTGCTTATTATACTTACTTTCAAGAGAACCATATGGCCTAATCCTAGAGAAATTTGTTTGTCAGTCTGTGGAAAGCTTGTTAGGTATGTCCAGTTGATATCAATGCACTTTTTACTAATAAATCTCTGAAAGAACAGTTTTGCTTTTTTTAGTGTTCAGAGACGCTCCATCAACATTTTTTCCAACAATAATTTTATCCATGACACGTACATCAAAAAGTTGTTCATGTGGCTGGACTTTTTCCCCCTGATACTCCCCTGTATATTTATGTTTCACTCGTGTACAGAAAACCTATATTTTAAAGTCTCTGCTCATATTCTCTCTTTGCTCCTCGCCTTATGGAACCATGTTCAGTTTGGAATATCTACTGACATAAAGGCAAGCAGCACTTGCCTAACTTCAAGAGTAGTCCTGAGTCTGAATCAATAAATTCTAGAATCAGAGTGAGACAAAAAACAAGCAGAACGATAGCCAAATGGTGAGGCACCATTAGGAATACCTGAGTATATACTTTATTATTAAAAGAGTTAAAGTTCTCTAAAAGATTAGGAGCAAGATTGTTCATTACTGTCAGGGGTTTCCTTCACTACCACATACATAGCCTTTAAGAAGACCTCTTTTTCTCTATAATTCTGTCCAGGGTCCTTCAATCTTGGTAGGTGTTCCAACCACATTTACATACAGAAGGTAGAGAGGTACTTTTATATAATTCCATAATGTTCTGATTCCAAATTTACTTGATTATCAAAAAGATTTATCTTGGTGCTTTTAGGTTTATATCTTTCCACACTGCAAATTGGTCCATAATAACGAATCCTCTGTCTCCTTTGCTTGTCTCGAAGCTTTATTTTTAAACTGCATTTTGACAATACATTTATAAATATCTCTGTATTGTATTTCTCATGATTACAGTTAAGGTTTTTTATACCTCATTTCTTTAGCATACCTTTCTGTCCAAAGAATCTCTTTTGAAATGTTGCAAAATCCATTCTGGTCAATTATATGCAGCACTCTCTTCTAGATATTTCACTAGTCTTCAAATTACAATGATTTTGGCCTGTTTCTCTACGTATTCTGTTTTTCTCTTCTGATACTTAGCTGAATTGACTTTTGCCTGAGCACCATATTACAAATGGTTGATGACCAGATTATAAGGGGAGGGGGGCAGATCCAAGTTTATTAGTGTTTTATTTCATAAAAATGTTTCAACACATAATAATCAGAAACACAAATCTTACCTTAGAACTATGTTTATATTTATATTTATAGTTACTAAATAAGAATTTACTGTTTCCCTAGGAGAAATTAATAATATCAGCTAGAATTTAAATATATAATCATTGTCTGGGTTAACTTTGAGTAGCAAATAGGTGTTGCCATATTTGAGTAATTTACTTGGAATTTCAAGACATGCTTCATAATTGAACTTTTCACCTTATTTGTTCATATCTAGCATAAATGCCATCATTCTTATTGCTTCCAATTAAATTTAATAGCACAAAAAATTATGGAAATAGATCATCCCAAATAATTTTTTGATTGAATTTTAGTTTAACTCTTCAATTTACAGAGCAAAACCCTATATAAAAATATATATATAAATAAACACAAATTTTACTGTGTTCTAAGTGGTCTTTAAACAAGAAATGAGTGATGAACCACTTAAAACCTACTAATGGGATTACATGAAAATATATTCCTTCTTTCCCTGGCATAATCCTACTAAAGTACATGTATTTTCATTAAGTTGCATTTTTCTTAATTTGTAAAGAAGCATGAGTAAATAAATAATATAAATTATATTAATTTGGAAAGAAATTTTCCATCTTTCTAGAGAAGCAGTAATATATTTTACTAAGTACTATCCATGTAATTCCCATGGCAATGTGAAAAATATAAACCATCCCCTTATTTTTGAGCAGTAACCTCCTACTATGTACTAGTTTCCTACTATTGCTGCAACTAATTGCCAAGTGTTCGTGCTTTAAAACTCCACAAATGTATTGTTTTCTGCAAGAGCAAGATTAGATGCCTGACCTGAGTTTTTCTGGGTAAAAATCAAGGTGTCAACAAGGCTATGGCTTTACTGAAGGAGCTGGGTAGAATCCTATTTTTTTTTTTTTTTTTGTCTTTTCTAGATTCTAGAAACCACTCACATTTCGCAACTCTTGGCTCCCTTCCTCTGTCATCAAAGGCAGCAACATTGTATCTCTCTGATCATTCTTCCATTGTCAGCACAGTAAAAAGTGTGCTCAGCATTTAAGGACCCATGTGATTAGATTGGGCCCATCAAGATAATCCAGGATAATCCACCTGTGTCTAAATTCTTAATCATAGATCTGCAAAGTCACTTTTGCATTGTACAATATCATATTAACAATCTTAAGGAATTAGGAAGAGGATATCTTTGGGAGGCAATTTTGTTCCCTCTTAGAAAAATACTATATATAAGAAAGACACGAAGATTTCAGTGTTGATTTTACTACAGATTAACAGAAATATACAAAACTTTCTAAACCATAATGGAATTTTTCTTTGAAAAGCATGTAATTTAAAAGAATTCAGTAGATAATTGTCTTATAATCAGATAACCTCCACTCATTTTCAAGATGAAGAGTGAATAGAAAGCATGAATTATTTTCTGTGATAATATTAAAGGGAAAATTACTCTCTTTCCTTCTCACTGTTTCTTTCTTTCTCTCTGGCTCATCTTTTTATCTATTTCTTGCCCCATTCTTCTCTTCCTTTTCTATATATAGTAGCCAAAATCTTTCTGCCAGGTCAAAGATTGAATACATAAACCACCATGAGTAATGGAAGGGACAGGTTCTAGGAGATAGAGATAAGAGTAAGGGGAGAGGAAAGCTTTGGGGGTGGGTGCAGTGGAGGAGAGTTGCCAGTGAGTAACCCATTTCAGTTCTCTGTCTAGGAGTTTATATGCAGCTTTCCACTCCCTACACTCAAGCAGGGGGTTTGGGGAGATGGAATGTATGTCTAAACTATGTCACTACCACTTGGCACCAGGGACCTGTGGGCAGAAGTTAATTTTTAACTGCCTTCCTGGGCTGGGCATGGTGGCTCACATCTGTAATCCTAGAGCTTTAGGAGGCCGAGGCAGGTATATTGCTTAAACTCAGAAGTTTGAGACCAGCCTGAGCAAGAGTAAGACCCTGTATCTGCTAAAAATGGAAAAATTAGCCCTCCTTGGTAGTGCACACCTGAGGCCCAGCTACTCCAGAGGCTGAGGACCAAGAGAATTGCTGTGAGCTATGATGCTGTGGCACTGTACTGGTGGCAACAATTTGAGATTTTATCTCAATAAACAAACAAACAAACATACAAACCACCCTTGTATAGGAATGTTGCCCCACCTTGGTGTTCCACCCTTCCCAGAAGTGGCAGCCCAGATGAAAATAATTAACCAAAATGCAAACTGGCTGTGAGCCTCCTCAGGCCCAAAAAATGTACGCAGTCCTGAGCTGGGAAGGAACTTAAATCACTATCTCTCTTATTTCTCCTCTCTCTTTCTCTCTCACTTTTTCTCTATCCAGAAATAATATATTTGGATTGGTGCCTATGGAAACATACTGTTTGATATATCAGTTTGTGACAATTTCTTATAATTTTTATTATTTTAACATAAAATTACCTAATTTTAAGGTTAATTATTTTTTCCTAAGTGAATGTGAGGCTGACAACCCACTCTCATTTGCCCACCTGAGAGAAAGGGGAGTTTGTGCCTTGAGGTAATATATTTTGAACACTTAGGCTGCTCAGAAAGGCTCAACTGCCATAAAATTGCTTTCAATATATGTGTGCTTGGTCACATAACATTGAGACCCAAAAGAAAGCCTCCTTTCATGAACTAAGCTAGCTTGTCTTGTATGAAATATGTAGCTTTTACTGTAAAATTATAATAGTTATTCAGAATATCAGCGTCATAGGAAAAGTTCAGCTATAAAAATAGGTTAATTAATCTTTGATTATTGACTGTTCAATTGCAATAAGATAATATAATTGGAAAATATTTTTTTCCTTGATGTACCTGCTTTTCACTATTCAGTTAATTCAACTATTCAGTTAACAAAACAACTTGGTAGAATTTCAAAGTAAAGCAAACCCAGATTGCTGCCAACAGTTTCCAGCTCTGTGCATCTTTACAGGCTTGCTGTTAAGCACTTGATGGATGTGCTCGGGTGTCACTCCCTGTTCCCTGGGACGGTGTCCAATCCTCCTATCATACTTGTCATCACCTGAGAGATGTATTTGCCGGTTCATTTTGAGTGCCACACTAGATTAGAGGGTCTATAAAGAAAGACAATTTGTCCTTCTTTTTCACCACTGCAAACCCAGTGCCTAAAGTGACTGGCATGTAGTAGATGCTCACAAAATGTGAAAAATAATTGCCCATAACCTGGAAGAAATATGCCAACTTTCAAGTCATAATAGTTTTAAAAGAGATTATTACCAGGACCACTATATATATGTATTTTTTAAAATATTTCTGAAAAAAATCACTCCTTTTGTGTCGTAAGTGTTTAAAACCTCTGCTGTATAAGTGTTTCCATTAATTCATCTCTTTCACCTATTCTTTATGCAGTTATGATTTTGTTAACTCAATAACTTGCTTGTCAGCGCCATATGAGTTCACACTCGTATGCTCTCAGACTGCATAATCCTGTGTGAATTTTAGTCCGTCGCCAATGTGCTTTGAAAATTCCTTCCTAGAGAGCTAAGTACTGGGAAACAGCCTAATGTATTATTTTGTGTTATTTGAATATGAGTGATCCCAAACTTTTACATTAGATTCCCTACAAGTTGGCAATGAATTAAATTACTATAAAAATTATTTTTGTATTAGTCTGTATAATTTTATCAGTATAAATTGATCCAAAATTGGCATAGAATCTAGTATTGAAGTTGAGGCATCAGGGATATAAATCTATTAAAACTAAACAAAGCTTATGCCCTCAAATTGACATATTTTTTTAGAATAGCCATTCAGTATGATGCACTTTTGATAGTTAGGCTGGCAAAAATAGCAATGCAGATGACCGTATTTTAATGCAAATGAGACCTGCATATTCAAAGATTCATCTTTCTAAAGTGAAGAATTGCACGGAGTATTCTTCACAATGGAAGTGACTTGAAGATTTTAGCTTTCATGTGTATGTGTGAAGAGAAAATGACAGATTTTATTATAATTAAAGTTTATAATAAGTTTTCCCCAAACTTCTGGAAACTTAAATCTCATACATATGGGCCATACATATCTTAGCATTAAATACTTTGACAAATTAAAACTATTCAACATCTCCATATACATTTCTTAACATTTGCTGCCACATGGGTAACATGTGAAAAGTCAAATTTTTAATTGTATATTTACTCAATACAGAGACAATATGCCTTCTTTGGCAAAAAGCAGTAATTAATATGGAAAGCACTTTTAACTCCATCTCACTACATAATTTTATAAAATTATTGTATGGGCCTGGTATGGATTTGGGGAGACATTCCCAGTAGGACAGCCCATATCAAAAAAGTACTTACCACTGTTAGAGCTTTTGGATATCCTAACTTCCATCTCTTTCATCTCAAACTCCATCCACAAACATACATCCTGCTAATGATTTACTCCGTTATGTCTTTGAGAAATTAACATTGCCCATTTTTCTGCCCTCAAATTTAATTATATACATGTATCTATACATACTTCTCATTCTTTCCTTTTCTCTAAGAATGGAAGAAGTTACCTTCCCTTTCTCAGAAGCCCTTCCCACACCAAAAATCATCACTCTGGTTGGCACCTCTTTCTCCTTACAAAGGACCCTGATCCTCTATTAGTCCTGTTTTCTCCTACATCATTAGTCCCTACAATATAGGATATCATTTCTAACTACATACATATTTAAACAAACATCACACCCTTTTAAAAAAGCTTTCTTTGAAGCTCAAATTTTTCTCCAAGGTTTTTACTGTTTTTCTTCACAAAATTCTCAAAAAAAGTTAAGTGACATGCTACGTCTATATAGTCTTTCTTTTCTTAAAGTTTTTAATTATTCTGGGTACATAATAGTTCTATATCTTTTTTGTTTTTTTTTTTTTTTTGAGACAGAGTCTCACTTTGTGGCCTTAATAGAGTACTGTGGTATCATAGCTCTCAGCAACCTCAAACTCTTGGGATCAAGCCATCTTCTTGCCTCAGTTTTTCATTTTTAGTAGAAATGGAGGTCTCATTCTTGCTTAGGCTAGTCTCAAACCTGTGAGCTCAAGCGATCTACCCACCTTGGCCTCCCAGAGTGCTAGGAATACAGGAATGAGCCACCTCACCTGGCCAATAGCTTGATATCTTTATAGGGTATGTGTGATGTTTTGATACAGGCAAACAATATGAATTAATCAAATAGCTGGGGTATCAACCATAAGTTAAGGTATATGGAACCTCTGTAAGTTGGTTACTAGAATCTCTCTTCCAGATTCTTGATCTTGGAAATTTGATAAATGAATCCACAACATGTAAGCAAAAGACAGATTTTTATTAGAAACAAGAGAAAAGAAAGAAAATCTCTGGCATAGTGGAGGGGGCACCTAGCAGGTTAGCTTGCTTTGGCTCTCCACTTGAGGGTTTATATGTAGCATTTCCTACCCTGCAGGCTTGGGGTTTTGGGGAAATGGAATAACTGCTTGATGACAAGGCCCTGTGGGCAGAAGTTAATTTTAAAACTGGTCTTGTGTATGAGTGTGGTTCTATTTGTGTGGTGGCTTAGATGATACTTTTGATCAAGATGGTTTATAATCCTATTTGGGCCCAGAAAATGGGGTTTGTCTTCAGCCTTAGATGAAGGGGACGTGCATCAAGTTGACCACCCAAGATACCATAACAAAATGGTAAACATATGAAGATGGTCAACAGAAGAATCTAGGCTTTATGTACTGACACATACATGTCATGCATGTCCAGGCTATGAAGATTAGATCAAATTAAGAGAGGGGATGGTCAACTAGAAAGGTTCTACTATACTTTAAAATAACTAAAAGTGTGGAAATGAAAATGTTCCTAACACAAAGAAATGGTGAATATCTGTATAATCTGACATCATTTATCACTTCATCTACTACCATTTCATTTATACCTTAAAAATCCACTGATGTTCATCTCACCATTTTTGCCAATGACGTTTTAGCACCAGCTCTAATCAAGACTCTTCTGTACTCTTAAATGGTGATGGACAGACCAGTGAGGTTTGGGGCTGTAGATCATGCCTTAGTCAAACTCAATGACATGACAATCTCAGCATTTCTGAAGTTTAGTAGAAACAGTGGGTTACCATAAAGTTTAGGGCTCTGAATTGAAACCAATGATAGTGCTAAACCCAATAGTAATAAGACCAATAATCAGCAGAATGGGTAAAGCTGCACTTGGCATTCTTTTGCAGTCCAATATTAATTTTTCCCTGACCTGTATTATTACCAAAGACAAGTTATCTGGTTTATCAATATTGAATGTGATACTTTTTATTAAGTCTCTGAATATGATTTTTTATTTCCTGAGTAGAATTTTTTAAATGTTCTTTTGGGTAGTCACACTGACAGAATGACCCTAGAATGCTAATTCTGATTTTTTAGAGAGAATCAGAGAAAGAGTATGAATTAATTATCTAATTCTTATAACCTAATGTTGAAGAAAGTATTTTGGGTTGTGGAAATTTAGATTCAAAATGGTGACATGTGACATGGGGTGTCAGAACAATGGGATGATTTATGTTTAATGGATCTCAACAGAGCACATGTCCTAGGGCTGGCCTCCACCCTTTATGGGATAGGGATAGACCTTAAAAAATTAAGGTAAAGGGAGAGTTATTAAAATGCCTCATCTATAATGATATTTATTTGCATGGAGTTGAGACAAAGAGATGTACTCCACTTGAAATTCAAGAAAGGGCAATGAGAGGGTTTTAAAAATTTTATGTAAGTTGTGAGTCAGTCAAGCATCCATGAAATAAAGGAGAGAAAGGAAGGTCTACCCTATAGGTAGTCTGTTAAAGGTAAATTGCCTCTTTTCAGAGATGAATGAAAACAGTGATTGAGAAGCTATTGAAACAATGACTGAGCAGAATATATTAGCCGAATGTATAACAATAAAATATTTAATATCAGTGAATGATTGGATTGAGTTAGTAATTTTAATAATGTTAGGCATTGGTTACAGTGTGGTGAACGACCCCCCTGTGATAAACGAGCCCCCTACCCATATTTAGGAAAAGAAACTTCTCTTGAGCCTTTTAGTGCCAGCATCGGTAAGAGTGGGGAGATAGAATTCAGGGAAGAGGACTAAAGATAAAGAAGTATGCAGGGAAGTTGATGTCAGGAAAAAGCCTTTGGTAGAAAGTCCCAAGTTCTTCAGAAACTTTTTCAACTTATGTTGAACTATGTACCCCTGCTTTGCACCCCTTTGAACTATGTGACTCCCATCTTGTGATCCATGAGTCAATGTACTTTATGACCCATGAGGTAATATATAACCACACTTGAATGCATGTACCCCTTACCTTGGGGCCCCTGAGCTGTGCTGAGCTGTGCTAATCACAATGATTTAACATGCTTGTCACAATGACAAGCTTGCTTGCTTCAGCAGAGATTACGGTATATAAACCCCATGAATTTACTATTTGGGGGTGCTTGCTTTTCAGAGGCAACAACCCCCTGTGCAGGTGGATCAAATTTATAATAAATTCCTATTGATTATTGTATCAGAAGTGGGGTCTAAATTTTTCTCTCTGCTGAGTGAATTACAACATCTGGAAGCCCCAGTGAGATATATGGGATCCCCACCTAGGCCCACCGCTGGCCAAGGGCTTCAGGGGGAGGCCTCGGAGAGATGTTCTTTCTGCCCCAGGGCCCTCGGATGTTGTGAGTTTGAGGCACAGGTTCCCAAATTTTCCATCAGTATGTCTGATTGCCTACCTGTATTCTGCCTGCCTGTCCTGTCTGCCTGTATCTCTAGAGAATCCTGGGGGAACAATAGGCTAGGCTGGACGCAGCCTGAGATGCCTCTTCCTGAGGCAGTGGAGAGACATGTCCCTGTCTCACTGGTAACTGTCCTGGTAACCTGTAACCTTGGTGCCTGCAGTCTTCAGAAGTCTGAAAGATTATTTAAAGCTCGGAACTGCTCTTGGTTTGAAGTATTTTAAGTTTTTTGCATATTTTATGTTCTATATGTCCTTTGTTCTGTACATCTTATGTTCTGTATGAGTGAGTGAGTGAATGAGTGAGTGAAAGAGTTTAAATGTGGCTCCATGGCCTTTTGTGGCTATGGAGTCCGGCAAGGCCTCCACCAGCGGTTCCATGGCTTTATCATACAGCTTACTGGTGGGCCCCTCAGGGCAACCTGGAGTGTGGTTTATATCTCCCCACCTATGCCAAGATAGAGCTTCCATCCCTTCCAGGATGTGGCCAGGAAGGCACCTGAATAAGGGTCAGGCATGGCTCTGTGCCTGACTAGCATTTGTTTCTCTGTCCATCTGTCCCGTCCTTTTATTTTCCATGATTTTATGTCTTTTGTTAATAGTCAAAGAAGTACTGCTCTTGTTAATTTTACCCTGTTCCTCTTTTTACCCAAACTGTTCCTCTTTTTAAAACTGCCCGTTTTTACTGGTGACCTTTTTGCTGCTAGAATTAAAGTTGTCAAGTTACAAAGTCAATTAACAGGTTGGCACAAGTTCTGCCAATCCTTGGGGGGCCTCTGGGGGTATGTGGTCCCTCTGAGAAGTGCCCCTTGGAGACATCCCAGAGTCTTCAGAGTACCTGAAGCCCCCAGGAGACCAGCTGATAATCACCACCCCAGAAGTGAGCCATATTAACATCTATTTTTAGCTGGTGTCACTAATGGTATAGTAAACTGAAATCCTGTTTCCTGGGAAGTGAGGATTTGCGAGTAGGAGAAATTAGAAAGGAGAGTAAGGGATAGGAGAATGGCATGGCAATGTTCAAGGAAAGAATTCTGTGTAGGTACTGTGTAAAAGAAGAATCTTGTATGATAACTTTTGTCCTGGAACAGAATGAATAAAAGCAGGGCAAATGTTGAAGAACATTTAGAGTGTTATAGAGAGTCTGTGCAAGTTAGTAGATTGTCTGTGCAGGTTAAATGAAAAGAGAATTTGTGATAGGATTTACATATGCTTGGCCCTGGTTAACCAAGATTTACCTGTATTTTTCCATTGTAATTTTACCCATTTTTCTGTTTTCATTAGCAGAGGTGTTCTTTTTTAAACCATTTTTATGGGTTTGTAGACATGCCCTTTTTTCCAGCGGGTTTTCCTTTGTTTGCCCCTTTAGGGAGTGATTTGCCTCTAGGGTACAGAGCCCTTCTATCTAGAATAGTTCCAACCATTTTGGCCCTCCTGCAACCCCTAGTGGACAAATTTCAAACCTTCCTGAGTCACGCTATAACCCCCACCCCAGTCACCTCTGAGGAGTACAAATATACCCTGAAGGCATCCA
The DNA here is from genome assembly GCA_963575145.1 of Galago senegalensis. Classification (NCBI taxonomy): domain Eukaryota; kingdom Metazoa; phylum Chordata; class Mammalia; order Primates; family Galagidae; genus Galago; species Galago senegalensis. The sequence goes on along the minus strand of CAUYTI010158761.1, from coordinate 6,241 downwards.
GAAAAGTTGTTTTAAGACCTGATGGACAGCCCAGCACCCATGTTGCCCTGTTAAAAGCTCAATTTCTGGGAGACCAGCCCCCATGGGATCCTAACTCTAATGAAGGTAAGGAGACTCCACCTCGGTACCACCAGCTTCCAAGGCAGGGCCTCTGGAAGTCTGTTAAAGAACCTATCAATTTATCCAAAGTTAGTGAGATTGTTCAGGGAACCATGGAAAGCCCTGCAGCTTCTCTGGAAAGGCTGTTAGAAGCTATAGAATCTATACTCCTATTAATCCAGAATCCCTGGCCTATGTTGCTCAGACATCCCTGGATATTAGGAAGGAACTGAAAAAACTAGAGGAATTTGAAGGGAAAAATCTTAATGAGTTGGTGGAAGTAGCCCAGCGGGCTTTCCACAACTGGAAGCCTGGAGACATAGCCACCACCAAACAGACAGCCAAAGTCATTATAGCCACCCTACAGGAACACTCCTGAGCCCACGGAACTCCACCAGGCAAAGACTCTAAACCCCTCCCATGGAAGCTGAAGCCAAATCAATGTGCCTATTGCAAGAAACTGGGACACTGGAAAAACGAGTGTCCCTGGAAAGCAGCCAAGGCACAGACAGCTAGAATTTTAAAGGAAGAGAATGCTAACTAAGGGAGGGGGTCAGGGCTCTCTTCCCCTAGGCCCTTGGGAGCCCATGATAGCTGTCCTTTGGACTACTGCCTATGACAGACTTGGGTAGGAGCACTATCACCCACTCCAGGGTAGGAGCATTATCACCTGCTTCCTGGTAATGCCTGACTGCCCATATCCCTGTTGCAAAGACTCTGTGTCACTGACTCCTTCAGACTGGCTGGAGCCATCCTTGATGGTGCCTAACAGCCCAGGTCTGGACTGAGGACAACCCCCAGGACTGGCGAGCCCCCAGCCACCAGTGGTAGTGCAGGTTTCCAACGGGGCCACCCTGATGCAAGTTAACCAGGGGCCCCACTCTCAGGACCCTAAAACCAGTGGGGGCCCCCCACATTCTTCCACTCCTGCTGACCGCCTGTTACCACCCTCATCAGAACAGACACCAAGACTATCTAGCAGGCCCCTGGAATGGGCTCATGTGCCCTCCTTCCTGGGAACATCAAAGAAGAAAACTTGTTAACCAGCTACACCAGAGCATCTCCAGATACTTATACATCTCCTCTCCTGTCTCTGTAAATGGACTAAAAATGCAACCACCAGGTGCCTCCCCTGTAATAAAGTAAATCTCCAGGGAACCAACCCAGGGGAACACTGGGAACTCAACTTCACTGAGACAAAGCCAGGATGGTATAGGTACAAGTATCTCCTAGTATTAATTAACACCTTTTCAGGATGGCCTGAAGCATTCCCATGTAAGAAAAAAACAGCTCTGACAGTGGCAAAACAGCGTCTCACTGACATTATACCTAGATTTGGAATGCCCCTCACCCTGGGGTCCAACAACAGCCTGGCCTTCATAGCTCAGGTTTCTAAAAGCCTGGTGGCCACTCTAAAAATTACATGAAAATTACACTGTGCCTAGCCCTTGAAGTTCAAGTCAGGTGGAAAGAATGAATAGGGTATTAAAGGGCTAAATTACACAACAACAGGGCACTTAATGGATGGGACCACAGCATTAAGTTTGTAGCAGACTACCAAGAGGATTCCTTTCACAATTTATTTCATTTTTAGGTTTAAGCAAAAATTAGACTGGCAAATAGAGAAGCAGTGGGGAGAGTCATACCATTTATTAATTGGGTCTTAAATAATAAATTTTGATTTTTGAAGGCTTTGTTTTAATTTATATTGGGCCAAATTAACCATTTTACCTGGGGATTTATGGGGTCTCATTTCATCAAGAACATTTGTAAGTGTCCAACACTTAATTTAATTTAATTTATTATTCACTGTGTCAGAGCTCTTATGTCCACTATGGGATATTTTGGGCAATGGATACTAGGGGAAATTTAGGCAGGCTAAAGTTAAAGTAAGGCTTACCTACATTTCTATATTTTAAGTTATTGTCCTAATATCATAGGGAGTATAATGTTTAATTTACTGTGATTACAAAGTATAACTGTAATTAGAACTCCAGTATTGATTAAGTACCTGAAGCTTTGCCAATTGTTGCATTTGAGCAAGTATTAAAGTTAATTTAGGACTTATATTATAGCATAAAAGCCAATTGCACATTTTTTATCTTTTTAGTATATAAATTATTTTAGGAAATTTTGGATTTCTAGTTGGGAGAAATGATGAACCTCTGCTTCAATTTAATAACAATAATATATAAATATTATATACATGTACACTATTTTATTTCTTAATCTATATCTAAGTTATTTATTTATTTATTTATTTATTTATTTATTTATTGCAGGCATAAAATGATGTTTATTGAGGAATAGAAAGGAGAAAGAGAAAGATAGGTTTACAGAATAAGAGCAAGATCTTGTAGAGCAAGATATGTTCACCATGGGCCCCTGTAGTAACAAACGGCCTAAGTGTTTTTAAACTGTTTTTGTCTGATCATTGAGTATATATTGTTGGAGGAGGGGCAGAGGTGTGCTTCTCTTCACCCTGATCATATTTACACTTTCCCAGATAGTAAGAAATCAGTACTGTCAGGATTAGCGACCTCCCTGCAATGAGTCTTTGAGTTGGATCAGAATTAACTTCTTTTCTCTGGCACAGGGTTACTATGGGCATTTTCCTCTATAATACTGTGTATGGACTATGAACTTCAGAATGGCACAGAAGGAGGCAATTGGACCCATAGCCCAGAGTTGGAGATTGACATCACTTTCTGGTACTGGTTCACATTTGCCCATAAGGAGGGCTTTCCTAACACCCACTCATTCCCATCTTTTCAGTTTCTAGCAGCCAAAAGCCACAATTTTTTGTCTCCATTTGATTATGAGAGAACTATAGGAAAAGTGCTGACCTTCTGTGGCCTGCCAGGTAAGTACCTGCCTTCTATTGCAAGGTTTTCCACTACACCTCTGAAGGATCAAGAGATTGCAATCGGAGAGCTCTAGCCGCCTCTTCTTGGGATGACTCAGTTAGCCCCCTGTCTGCCTTTAGTTATCAGTCCCTTAGAGTTTAGTCAATTCTCATTGCTCATTTTGAATATTCCAAAGCCAAGGATATTTGGTGAAGGAGAGATGTGGCAATCAGGGCTGACATGGAAACAAATGGCAAGGCTGAGGAGCAAACTCCCCAGCAGGCTTCAGTAGAACCCCAGCTGCCCTCATGGCAGTTGGGAACCAGCCGGTAAACCTAGTGCTGTACCCCCATCAACTATGCAAGAGTAGGTGATCATGGCCAAACTATTCTATTCCTGTTACTAGATATTTAAGGATTCCTTTAATGGCCCAACACAACACAGAGACATCAGAGACATCAGCATACATGAAAGCTACAACTCTTTGCTATTTACAACTCCAAATGAGAAACCCTCCACTGGTCACACAGAGCTGAATCCAGGCATCTTATGTGAAGCCCTGTGGGATCAGCTAGTATTTCAAAGGATCTCTTTGTGTTGGCTAATTTGAATAATTATGCTTCTAGGCACAAGGGTTTTCTCTAGTCTAGTTGTTAGGTACCTGGCCCTGGGGCGGTTAGGACCCGTGAACAGTGACACAGGGTATGAGAGCCCTGAGGGAGACTGTTGGAGTCTGCACTTAATCAGCTGCTCAAGAAGAGGAATTTGCAGTTTTCTAGCCAGAGCCTCAAATCGAGGTCACAACAGCATTAAAAACAAATGAAACAAGACAAATCTATATTGCATGTTATAATTACAATAGTGCTGAATACAAATAAACAAATATACACAACAGCACATATTTGGAAAATTTGGCAATTTTATGTTTAAAGTTTCCACTTACCAGAGCAGGTTATATCTTTTATTTATTTAGATATTCTTCTATAATAGATACTTCAATGATACTTAAATGTGTTCTTAATATTGTTTCTCTGATTTTCTTGTTAAATTTACTTCCCAATTTTTTTAAGTTTATAATTTTATATGTCTAAATTGACAGATAAAATTCTATGTATTTATTATCTACAACATGATGTTATGAAGTATATCTACATTGTGCAATGCCTAAGTCTAGCTAAATACTGTATGCATTACCTCACATCTCTATTATTTTTGTGGGGAAAATAGTTTACATCCACTCGTTAGCATTTTTGAAGGAACAGTGCACTGGTATTAACTATGTTATAGTCATCCATATTTCATACAGTGAATGTCTTAAACTTATCCCTCCAATTAAATGACAATTTCTACCCTTTAATCAACATCTCTCCCCATCTCCCACCTCTAACCCTGGGTTACCATTATTCTACTTCCTAGATGTTCTAGACATTTTTTTCACTTTTTAATTTAGATTTTATATCTCAATACCACTATTATTTTTAGCTTTTTCCTATTAATTATGAATTATCAACTTTGTAATGGTTGAGTTTACCAAGGATTCGGACATGTTTTTATGACTATATGTATGTATATATACCTACTATAACAAATTTTGTTGTTTCCAGATATGAAGTCATCTTTGATTCCTAGGATGTCATTCATAAAGAATCATTTTATATTCATGTGTTGATATTTATTATTGAAATCAAACTATAAGTTTTTCTCTTTCCTTTTGCTGACTTAAAAAAATGTAGTCATATACTTGAAAACATGAATAGAGGAAGTTTCAATTCTTTCTTATGATCAGAAAGTTTAAATAACTTTGGGAACATCTGTTTTTTATAATTAAGTGGAAATTAGAAAAAAATCTCTTCCAAGATCAGTTTTCATAAAACTCTTAATCATTTCTCTAAAGACCTCTGTTACTATAATTCTTTCAAGACTTTTTTTTCAGTATTTTTTGGCAATTTATGTTTTGCTAGAAGATTACTACATCTAATTTTTAAAATTAGTAGTAAACCATAATAAACAATTCTAAACTTTCTGCATTTCAACTAGGCTGTGTTTTCACTCCTAGATTTATATATATTTGTTAACTTTATTTTTTACATAAACAAGCTCAAAAGAGATTTAATAATTTTGGTAGACTTCTTAGATAATGTCTATGTAAGTTAAGTATTCTTTTGTAACATACCACTTCAAAATTTAATAGCATTTATAGTCTCCCTAATTGATATAATCTGCATTTTTATTTCTTTTAATTTATAATATTAATTTCCTTTATCACAAATAGTCTTTTTGTAAGTAATCTCTTTTTTTACTTATTTGTGATATGTCTTTTACATATATCTTAAGGTCAAGAAAGGCATAGATCATATCTGTTCTGTTCATTGTCTATATCCAGATTCTAGCACACAATCATATTATAGAAGCAAGTCAAACATTTGTTTAATAAATGATATACATTTGTATTTAATACATATTCACTGAAATTATTTTTTCACAAATTTTATACGTGAAAGCATATACTAAGACAAGTTGAAATTATTTAATGATAGATTTAAAATTTTAATGGTAACGAATTACATCACTTAAACATTTACCAATTCTTGAATTGAAGTATACTTATTGAATACTGCCTATCATTTTTTTGCCTATTTAGGCAGGCCCTGAGAAAACAAAAGGAAGCAGGTTGATTTCCCATAAGAAGCTTATTTATACATAGGTATTTATACATTGTTCAGAAGTATCTGAACAAATGCAACTAAATATCTGCATAGAGGTTTAATACAGTCATAAATATTTTCAAATCTTATAAAAAAATCTATAGATATTTTCAGAGATTAAATAAATAATATTTTGTGAAAAACATGAATTTTCTTTCTGATTGTATCTGCTGCATATTACCAAGGAAGAATCTGTAGTGATCATTACATTCTTAAAAAATATTCAAGAAAAAGGCTAAGAATCATTTTCTACTCTAAAGATTTTGTCATTTAATGATATACATAAAAACTTATTACCACCTTCAATTTTAATAATTTGCTTTATGGGCTCGGTGCCTATAGCTCAACCGGCTACAGCGCCAGCCACGTGCACCTAAGGTGGCGGGTTCAAATCCCCAGCCCGAACCCGCCAAACAACAATGATGGCTGCAACCAAAAAATAGCCGGGCGTTGTGGCAGGCACCTGTGGTCCCAGCTACTTGGGAGGCAGAGGCAAGAGACTCACTTGAGCCCAGGAGTTGGAGGTTGCTGTGAGCTGTAATGCCATGGCACTCTACCCAGGGGGACAGCTTGAGGCTCTGTCTCAAAAAA
>CAUYTI010158758.1:0-49859 GCA_963575145.1 Galago senegalensis | reverse complement strand
CCTCACTGTGTTCTAAGTTTTCCTGGGATGTGAGACAGGCTTGGCATAGGGACCACAGCTGGGGTCCCCAAAGGAAATCCAGTGGGTCCCAAATCTCATAATGAATTTGGAAAGCTGAAAGATTTTTGTTATTCATTTGGGAGCAAAACCTGACCTGAACAGATGTGAGGCTGCCTAAGGTCATCACATTATGAAAGTTGACAGTGTGAATATTCCTAAATTCGCTGCTCAAAGATGCCTGTGTGTTTGATTATAAGATGCCATTCCCGGAAATGGGCTGGGAAGTATAAGATACATTATAGACAGTAAGCCACTTCACCTTGCTACAGCCCAAGACACTCTGACCCCCCAAACATGTGCTGAATGGCTGGGATGGGGTTGGGGGTGTGAGCACCATTCCATTGCTTCTCCCTAACAGACTCTATTTTTTAGAGCAGTTTTAGGTTCATAGCAAAATTGAGAGACTGGTGTAGAGGTTTCCCATGTGAGCCTTATCCCTCAAGACTTCCCCCACAGTCAACATCCCCCCCAGAGAGGGCCACTTCCCACAAGCCCTAAATCTGCAGTGACACGTCTCTATCCCCCGAGTCCGCAGTTTACATCAGGTTCACCCTGGCGTTGCATACTCTGTAGGTTAGGATACGTGTACAGCAATTTGTGCCCACCATGGCAGGGTCACACAGAGCACTGCCACTGTCCACAAATGCTCTGTGCTCTGAACCCCTGGCAACTGCTGCTCTTGTCACCGTCTTCTTGGCAGCTCTGCCTCCCAGAATGTCACACAGCTGGAGCCCCACGGTGTGCACCTTTCCAGATTGGCTCCTCCCATTTGGCAGTCCACATTATGGCTCCTTGTCATCTTCTGTGGCCTGACTGCTCCCTCCTCTTTGCTGCTGAGGGGTGTTCCATAGTCCATATACACCAGCTCACTTCTCAATTTACCTGCGCATGCACACCTCCTTGCTTCCAGGTCTGGCCATTATGAGTAAATCTGCTATAAACAGCTGTGCGCACATGCTTTCCTGTGCAACATTTTAAAAAAATTTTTATTTATTTATTTATTTAGGCAAAGTTTCCCTGTGTTGCCCAGGCTACAGTGCAATGGCACCATTAGAGCTCACAGCAACCTCAAACTCCAGATCTCAAGAGATTCTCCTGCCTCAGCCTCCAAAAACGCCCAGCTAATTTTTTCTATTTCTAGTAGAGACAAGGGCAAGGGTCTTGCTTTTACTCTTGCTTTAACTCCTGAACTTAAGGGATCCTCCCACCTCGGCCCCTAGAGTGCTGGGGTGATAGGCGTGAGCCACTTTTAAAGTTGCAGAATGATGACAGATGTCCTGAATGACTCTCAAACACCAGGTGTGCTGACTTTTCACACCTCTTCAAGAGAGTAGGGGTCTCACAGTCCATGTCCCTGCATTCAAGTTGGTTCATTCTTCTGTTGTTACCTGATCCTTTGAGGCTTGCTTTTAAGTTTTGTTAGCTGGGCTAAAAGCAGCTTTTTGCATCTAGGCTGATTGGGCTCCACCACCAAGGCCATATACTCAGTGGCAAAGCAAAAGAAGCAGTGTCACATCACAGATGTTTGCAAATCTTAGACAGGTGGCCTTCCCTTCAGAGTTTCGAGAGCTGAGGTCTTATATATAGAGAGATGACTGCCACCTGGTCAAGGCCTCCTTTTTTCACAAATCACTGGGAACATGGGAACTCTTGGTGGCTGATAGGGAGAGATCTATCTGATGCACTCAGAAGCCATTAACACAGAGAATAACAGTGCTATTAAACTAAAGGGATCATGCTTAAGAATCTCACACTGGCTCAGGGTATGACATTTACCACTGTTCTGTAGTCTGAAACATGAACACAGGATGATCCACTCATCACCAATGATGTGGTCATGTCGGCACCAATCCTGTAACACCAGAGCCACTGCTGCTGCTGCGGGAGCAATGTCAGGACCCCCAAACCAGGGTTCTGTGGTTATTCAGAAGGGCACAGCAGAGGAAAGGCAGCACCACAGGAGCTCAGGAGGGCTATCCTATGGCATGTGGCAGGCCTGCCCATAGTCAGGTTTTGTGACTATGTGATTCTCACTGGTAGTTCTAGGAAGCCACAGGGAATTACTGGTAATAACCACAGACAGGAGATCATGGAGCGCGTCTAAGGACGTGCCCAGCCCACTTTCTTCTGTTAGTTCTGGACATGCAGCTTGACTATAGCGTCCAGCCCCTGTATGACTGAGCTCCAGACGCTGGAGGGAGTGGAAAGTCCGTGCTCACCCAAACTGGGGCCACAGCCCCAGTGGGTATCACCTCACATTCTCTTTCTGGTTGGCTGCAGTGGAAAGGAGTGGGCTGAACAGTGGCCTCCAAAAGACATGCCCAGGTCCAGGTCCTAACTCTCAGAGCCTACGACTGTGACTGTGTTTGGAAAGATGTGACCAGGTTAAGGATCTCAAGATAAGATTGTCCTAGATTAACTTGAGGGGTATGGTGTCCTGAATCCAGTGACCAGCATCCCTACAAGTCAAAAGAGTAGAAAACAGAGAGAGAAGGCCACCTGAAGACAGAGTAAGGGACCATGGCAAGCTAAGGCCACCAGGAAGTGGAAGGAGGCAGGATTCTCCCCCAGAGCCTTTGGGGGCTATGCACGTAGGCAGCTAATTCCTTGGGATTGGACATCTGCCTGCAGAGAAGACATTTCTGTTGTTTTAAGCTACCGTGTCTGTGGTAGTCTGTTAGGCAGCCTGGGAAATGAACAGATGGTTCTCCCAGAGAGAACCACAGGAGAGAGCACCTCCCGACTGCGTGACATCGCTTCAGAGAGAACCACAGGAGAGAGCGTCCCCCCAACTGCATGACATCACCCCAGAGAGAACCACAGGAGAGAGCACCTCCCCGATTGTATGACATTGCTCCAGAGAGAACCACAGGAGAGAGCGCCTCCCGACTGGGTGACATCACCCCAGGGAGAACCACAGGAGGGAGCGCCCCCCAACTGCATGACGGTTCTCCCAGAGAGAACCACAGGAGGGAGCGCCCCCCCCACCGCGTGATGGTTCCTTTAGAGAGAACCACAGGAGGGAGCGCCCCCCACCCGCCGACTGCGTGAGGGTTCCTTTAGAGAGAACCACAGGAGGGAGCACCCTCCCCCCCCCACTGCGTGACATCACCCCAGGGGGAACCACAGGAGGGAGCGCCCCCCGACTGACTGCGGGACGGTTCTCCCAGAGAGAACCACAGGAGGGAGCGCCTACCACTGCATGACATCACCCCAGCAAGCAGCAGACTTCTGTGCACTGCCTGTGTTTAAGCCCCTCTGTGGAGTCTTTATTACAAAAGTTAAAAATAATTACAGTTTTACATTAAAAATAAGCATTATTCCATCTTTAAACTTTACTCAGTGACTCTCCAAAGCAGAAGGAATAGAACACCTATGAGAGAAAAAAAGAGATGCTCTGGGGAGCAACAGAAGAGCATCCGGAAACTTGGAGCTTTTTATCCAAAGTCTCGTTTAAGCCTAGACATAGATATTACTACCTCGTGGCTATCACTACTGTGAGATGCGTTGGGAAAGGTGGTGTTATTATGTTAAGTCCAGGGCCTGTTAGGGGCCAATGGGGGCCAAAGAAATCAATTTGTGTTCTAATCCTGGACTGCTAACATCTCTGTTCTAGTGCTGGTCCTAGGGAGGGAGGATTACCCAATGGTTAAAAATGGGCTTGGGGACTATCTGGCCTGGATTTAAAACCCATTAGTTACCTCAATGACATACTTTGCCTGTTTCCTCAACTGTAAAATGGGAATAATTATGCTGGAATTCAATAGGGCTAATAAATTATATCCTTCTCTTCCTGTTTTGAAACAAGGAAAAGAGGACGGTAGGGACAGCACTCGTGGTCTATGGTTGAAGGCTGGATTGGCGCAAGAGCCATGTGGCTGCTTGGACAGCTTCACACCAGGTCAACTTTCACCAGGCTGAAAGCATGTCCCCACATCTCCCTTCCCAGATGGCTTGAGGCTGGCCTTGGCCATACACACACCGCTACAGGAAGCTGGGAAGGTGAAGGGAAGTGGTGTGACCACATGTGGCAGGCTGCCGCTGGCTGGCGCTCTGAGCAGCTCACCCTGTTCACACAGCTGCACACTCAGCTGTCAGCATGGGTAGGCCATGGACTGCAGCTCCTTTAGCTCCCTCAGATCCTGGGCCAGGGGCATGTATAGCTTCCACCTTCCTTTATATGTCACCCCATCACCAAACCTCTGAGTCCTGGAGGAAGCCAAGGCCAAATGTGGCCCATTTACCCTATGGATTCCAGCTTCTCCAGGTCACGGGGCCAGATGTGGCCCATTTAACCTATGGGTTCCAGCTCACCCTTGCTGTCCCAGCTCATGCCTTTCTTCAGATAACCCAGCTAGCCACAGGCCTAGCACCACAGCCTTCTGTCCAGCCCTGGCTCCCACACTAGGTGTGTCAGGCCCTAAGAAGAAATCCCTCCTGGTCTCTCCTGTGGTTCTGTCTCTGACCTGTCTTTCTACTCTAAATTCCAGTGCTCAGGCCCCTCCAGGGCAGGGCCTCCTCAGCTAAGCCTGGAATGAAAGCTCTTTACAGAGCAGAAAAAGGCACGAGAGCCACCGCCTCAAGACAGGAAGCAGAAGCCTTCCTTGTGGGATCAGCTGGACATGTGGAAGCTCCCAGGACTCCACAAGCGCTTCTTGGTGCTTCCACTGGGCTTCTTGGTGTGTTCAGCCTTCTTCATCACTATGCTGGAAAACCATTCCTGCTAACTCCAGGGTCTGTTTTAATTCTCAACCATTTTCTTTTCCTTTCTCTTCCTCAAGTTAACCTTTGAACAAAGGACTGAGGTGCACAGGAATGTAGACTAGAGGCATCGATGCAGCGGATTGTCAAGCTGTAAGAGCTGATGCCCTGGCAGGGCCGCCTGAGTGGCACTCCCTGGCATGTGCACATGTGAGCTAATGAGCCAGTTACAACCTTAGTGCCACTCCCAACATCCCCAACTCTTCCTGCAGGATGATCCTCCTCCTTCCTATGTCCACATCAGCCTAGTAAAGAGGGTGGGCCCTAGTGCACTTGCTGGTCCTCCATGGAAGGGGCCTCTGCTCACCTGAAGGGTCAGGGATGGACAGGGTCCATAGGTGCTTAAGGAGCATCTGCCTGCAAGGGAACAAGTGCCATTCTAGGGCACGAGTGACGAGAGAAATTTACAAATAAAAGGTACACACACTCTCAGCAGACACTTCTTTTATTCAGGAAGTAAGTCTTTCCTGCAGGTTCTAGCTCCTGAGAGAGGCCCGGGTGAGAAACAGGACAGAGTGTGACAGTGGAGGACCGTCACCTTACAGCCGCTTCCCCAGAAGTAGACACAGTTCTGACCATTTCAGAGAAAGGCATTTGCACATCACACGGCTACTCCACTGTAGTCGTCACTCCCAGTGCAGCCTCAGGGAGACGACCTTTTATACTTAGACAATATATATTTGCTTTAATCGTATTTTAGAAATTGGCTCTCCTACACTAAGATTTACAATAAAAATAAAATAATCTGTTCTGTAAACTATTGTAGAAAGTTTCAAAGGTCTTAAAAACTATCTTCCATACAATGGAAAGGCTTTTGTGTTCTTTTTGGGTGAAAGAAGACCCAAATACGCTGAGAGAAGACACAAGGCGTGCTGCCGGAGTGACGATGTTGGAAGCACTTCTTTGCCATGGAGGCTGCTCAGAGAACAGAACCACTTTCTTCTTTTCAGGCTTGAAGCCAAACTTTCCTCTCCCCTGGGACCTTCCAAGATGCCTAAGGCTGCTCTGCCATTGCCTGGTCCTTGGCAGCAGCAGCAAGCTCTGTGAGAGCCGAGAAGCTCTTTATGTTGCTTGTGTGCAGGCCCATCTTTTGTATCTGCAAAGCCACAGAAATGAGTGCTGTTAATGCAGTTTAAGCATGGAAAAGACACCCCTATTAAGAACAGAACATAATCTTCACTCCCACCCTCTAGTACACCAGAAAAATATAGTTCCCAAAAGACCTGGAGGGCATTTTTCTTCCTCACAGCAAAGGATTTGCTTGTTGCAAAATGTTAGGTTTCAAGGTCAAACACTTAGCATTCTAATAAGCCAGTATGTTAATTTATCTCAATTGATCAAACAAGACAGGATAAAAACTTCTTTTATGGACTTAAAATTCTAGAAAAGAAAATTCACACTAAAAGAAATTAAAAATTTTTCAAAAAGTATTGGCCTAAGTTCTTAGTTTCTTAACATACTGGCAACAACCTTTTAGAATCTGATGAGCTGAAAATTCTTTGGCAGAGCAACTGCTGTGGATTATTCCAGTAACCAAGACCTGGCATACTATGTTCCCACTTTTGTTTAAAAACAACAGCAGTGAATACCAAATACACACACACAGATCCACAAAGACAAACACCGAGGCCTGTCAGCACCTGCAGTTAGTTCTGGGGGTTGGGAAGACTTTTCTCCTCTCTTTCCCCATTCCTCCTTCCCTTTCTTTTGCTTATTAGCTTTCCATTTTTCCTAAAACAAAATTTCTTGCTTGTAAAAAGACAAAGTTTCTCTTGTGAAATACAGAAATGTGGCAATTGACTTTTGCTGGAATCTATCTCCAAACACACATCAAAGCAGAAAAAAATTATATTTTCAGTGATGACCCTGAAACATAAAATAAATTTCACAGTGCTAGAAAACAAAGTGCCTTCTGATGAAAAGTTTATGAATTTACTTCTTGTTCTCTGGCAAAGGTCTTTTTAAGAATCTACTGCTATGTGGGAAATTTACAAAATATAGAAAGCCAGTTTCTGAGTATCCAAAACTTTTATGATACTATGAGGACAACACCTCAGTAAAATCAAAAAGGCATTTGTTGCATTTTATCCATATCACTGCCTGAGTGATAACATATGCATTAATATTCAGCCATATATTTTGAGTCTAAAATCTGCATTTTATAGAAAACCTATAAAGCCCAAGGAGGCAAAAAGTTGTGTTCAGAGGACTTCTCACATGCCACGGGAGTGAAGCTTTCACAGTGATTCTAAACCAACCAGCAAGAATCTCCAAAGACATGGATTAGTGTCAACTACCACCAGGCATTTTCTAGGCAGTCAGCCAAAAAGACATGTCTCTGTCTGAGTCGACATTGCAGGGGGCTCCATGAGCCCAGCCACTGGGCTACGAAGCAGATGTCACTAGCACCACAGACCCTCTGTCAGACTTAAAAAACACAATTCTCACAATTCTTCACCTTTTTTCTCTCATAATACCAAGAGGCAAATCCTTCACCTTCAAAGTACCCTGAGGCCCAGGCTCTAATTAACCCCTGGGGACCAACTCTCCAGTCACCACAATAGCATCTAAGCTCCCATGATGTGCTGGGCCCTCAGAACATGGTTTTGGATATCCTGGGCTGCTGATGATGATGGGTCACCTGCTCGCCTAAGTACTCCACGTCTAAGGCCAGCTGCAGCCGGATTTTGTTGTCATCACTCATGCCCCCGCTGGGACCAACGGGGTTAGTGGGAGTGGTTTTTCGGGCCTGTTTCAGCCGTTTCAGGCTCTCTTCCATTTTCTTCACAGAGTTCAGTACATCTGACACGGTTTCATAGTACCTGGAGCACAAAACATGTTTATGGTGAAACAGATATTTGTGGGTAACACCAAATAGAGTAACTGGCTTTGTGGAACCAAGAAGACATTTTTAAGATAAAAACTAATTTCCAACAAAAATTCAGCCATGATAAACATTTAATGTCTCTTAAGGTTGTTAAGAAAAACCTTAAGTCTCTAGCACAGCACTCCCAGAACTTAAAAAATACATGCATAGATATTGTTTAAAATTCTAATTTCTAACAGTAAGAGAAAATCATAGGCCAGTTTATCTTTTGTATGTTTAGGGTAGACAGCTGTAGTTCATTCCCCAGATCAAGTAACAAGTCCATTTCCAATCAGTTCTAGGAACTGTTCATCTTTCAAAGTGTATGTCTGTAAGTACTTCAGAATTTTAAATAAAATTCATTGCCTTCAAAATATTCTCAGTATAATCTTCCAATCATAAATGAATTATACATATATATTCTGTGTGTGTGTGTGTGTGTATATATATATATATATATACATATACTTTTTTTTTTTTTTGATAAAGAGACTCACTATGTCACGCTTGGTAGAGTACCGTGACATCACAACTCACAGCAACCTCAAACTCTTGGGCTTAAGCGATTTTCTTGCCTCGGCCTCCAAGCAGCTGGGACTACAGGTGCCTGCCTCAACGTGTGGCTATTTTTTGTTATAGTTGTCATTATTGTTTAGCAGGCCTGGGCCAAGTTGGAACCCACCAGCCCCACCAGTGTATGTGGCAGGCACTTTAACCACTGAGCTACGGGTGCCAAGCCAAGTGAGTTATATTTTAAAACTTTGTCTACAAGCTAGTTACTTGGCAATTAAAATATCTTTGCCTGCAAAAATAGTATTATATACATCGTTATGTTCTTAACCCATAAATGGCTGCTTAACTAAGAGTAAACAAAACATGACTGCAAAATTAACAATTATTAATAAACAAAATCACTAATTCAACCAAGTGTTAATCTCTCCAATGTAATTCAACACTGGCATTTGGGGGGGAGGTAGATTTAATTGGAAATGAAGTGATAATCAAAGGTTTTAGAAATTCTTTGTCAACTGTAATTAAAATGAATGTCGCCCTTCTGTCTCACTAACACAATTCTTTGTCAACTGTAATTAAAATGAATGTTGCCCTTCTGTTTCACTAACACAAGTGGTTTCATCACCCGGCACGATCACAGCCGCTCCAGGCTGACAGGCCAGAGCAGAGACAGGACTTCCCAGAGGGACGTGGCTAGACCTGGGAGTGTGACACCTGCAGTAGAGGCAGGTGGGCCCTAGCAATATAAGGCACCAAGAACAGGGCCAGCCTGGCTATGATGCAGGGAGGGAACGTGGCCCCAGGGACTGTCCATGGGGCCTCTTGAGGGAAGAGAGTGGACCGAGGACCACCCTCTGCCTTGCCCAGTGATGAGACGCTGGAGGTTCTCACTGTCTCACCGCCCTACGACCCTGACAGGGGCTCAGGGGCTTTCTCCTTCAACTTTTCTAAGCAAGGCCACACGGTCTCCTTTTAATTTACTTACCTGTGAGTACTCTCAGAGAGAGCACCTTCTAACCACTGCCAAATTATTGCTTGTTTGAGCTTGTCCTTGTGTTTGCTCTGAAGCTGATAAAATGGCTTCAGAGCACTGTCCACATAAGAGGAAGCTGTAGTTGGGACCTCCTGGAATAATGTGGGTAGAGGTTAAAGACACATAGGGAAAACAAGAGGGTAAGTCACCCAAGCTTCAAGTTCAAAAGGAGACTGAATGTTTCAGTTTTGAAGATAGGTACCACTTCCACTCCTCCCTGAAAGTAACACGGCTGTCTGTACATCGGCAGAAGCTTCCTAGAGAGCAGGAGCCAGTTACGAAGAACAAGCACAAGATAAAAAGGCTGGACTAGGTAAGTGCTAGGACAGCCACCAACAGCTCAGTCCCATAGGGCCCTGGCTCCATAAGTGCATGTCCACACCCATCACCTGGTGATCTCACTGAAGTTCTTGCTGGGGGGTGGGGAGATGGAGTGAAAGCATTGAGTTCTGAGACTATGCTTTCCAAACAAGCTCCGACCCACCAGGTGAAGTTCAGAGTCAAGAGACTGGCCTCTGAGAAGTGAGCTTCCAGGGTGAGTAATTCAACCTTTCTTAGCTCTGGTTCTTTCATCTGCAAATAAGGACACTAGCACATCTCCAAATAAGTAATGGGAACGCATATGAAGTGTTTAACAGAGTACCTGCCCTTAATGCAAACTCTCAACAAATACACTACTGTAACTTCCTAGCCTGATTAGGAAGGCAAAGTTGGTAGATTATCCCCCCCAAAAAAAATCAGTGTAGAAAAGGTCTCTCTCTCCCTCCCACTTTTAAGTGGGAGCTTCAAGTCAGACCAGAAAGAGCAAATTACCAAGGTTATCTGCATGCAATCGATGTGTACACTTCGAATCACTCTAGGTTACTTATGACACCTAACCCTGTGTAAGTTTTGTGTCAACAGTTATACTGTATGTTTTATTTGTGTTATTGTTTATTGCTGTATTGTTATTTTTGTTATTACTATTTTTTAAATATTTTTGATCTGAGTTTGACTGAATCCATGGATGTGGAACTCAAGGGATCCTGAAGGCTAAGTGTACTTCCAATAACAATATGAAGGAAATAAGATATAAAGCTTGAAATGCAAAATATGATGACAAAAAAGTATAGGACTTAAAAATGTTAGTAAAGTGCTTATTTTTTAAGTACTATTCCTTAAAGCAAAAAGACTCAAGAAAAAAGTCATACTCCAAAGTCCACCCACACGGTTCCTCTGTCCAGAGCACCTTCCTGCCACCTGCACAAATGCCACTCTCAAAACAGGGTGAAATTAAGTCTGTCGCAGCTAGCCCTGTCTCTGGCTGTTCTTATACTTGTTTTCCCACCTCAGGAATTTTTTCAAGGAATGGTGCTGACCTTATTGGTTCTTCGGTAAAGCCTGGGAACCTCCAGGGCACTTTTCAGGTAGCTGAAGCAAGAGTCACTTAAATCTTGGACGATCTTGCTGCTCAAGGAAGGCATAGAGGCTGACAAGGAACACTGGGAGTCCTCAAGGGCTGCTGTTGAAATACAGAGATTGGATTTAATCTTTCTATCCAGACCCAGATGTAAACTTCCTTTTAAATACTGTCATAATGGAGCACATAGTCTAATAAATCAAACCAAATTAACAGAATTAAAACAAATTTTATTTAAGTATGCTATTATGACAGATCAGAATATAGAAACAACCAAGGGTTTACCACTGAAGAAGAAAATGTGAATTTAAATAAATCCTACAGTCTATGAAACTTTAAATTATTTTTTATTCAAAGAATTGCTGAATCTGAAGATTCATTTTTACCTGAGATAGAAGAAAAATTCTTAAAGCCTATCATTTCAAGTTTTGGCTTGATTGTTTCCAAGAGTTCTGGAAGCTGAAATAAAATATGCACTTTATATTTCTGTTGCTTTTTTTAAAATCAAAGGAAGAGGCAATTCTATTTGCATCTACAAACTCAAGAATGCTATTAATGAATGGTGAAACTAAAATCAAAACTTTTAGTAATTTTCACTACAGAAAAGCAACAGTCTTAATGTGTTCGCTATAAAAGATTTTAGCAGCAGGGGAGACCACATGGCTTCATGGCTATTCACAGGCATAAAGAACAAGCAGAAATATCAGCTATTCTGTGGCTCTCTGTGATATAAAAATAGCTCACAAGAAAGGCCATATTCTTGCTCAAAACATACAACTGCTTTAACTCAAAATAGAATTTATTCAAACACCACCAAATATTTAAACTTAAGAAAAGCAGAATTGTGTGTCAGAGGACTTAATCATTGAATGCACCCCACCAAGTTCTCTTAATGTTAAAAGCAAAAACATATGGGACCTACAGAGAAAAAAGGGAAGATGATTTAATATTTTAGCACTTTCATAAGACAGCTGTAAACAATTAACAGTAAACAGAAAATATTTGGGTATGTGAATTAAAAATAATGAGAATCTAGCCCACTAAAGATCATGCCTAAGTAGAGGTAATGAAAATAAAAAGTGGAGCTTGACTTTGCTCTGAGCTTGTCCCATTGCTGCTGAAAAGGAATGAGCACACCCAGAAGGGAGATGAAGAAGAGCTCTCTCTAGATGGCATCTGCCTTTTGCATACGCTGCCTTCTGTGAAAACCCAGACCCAGGCACCTCACACCCTCTAAGACACAGCTCACCTGCTCCTGAAGCCTGTCCAGGTCGGCGACCACACACACGAGCTGAGCACTGGAGATGCAGACCAAAGGCTTTGTTTCTGGAGGACTGCCTCCTTGGTCTTCAGGACTTCCTTGGGCAAGGGAAGGTTCTTTGCTACCAGCTACCAAAGGTTTTTTGATCTCCTTGGCACTTTCATTAGAAATGGGCCTGAGTGAAAGCTGAAAAAGGATTTCACCAAGTATTTTTACACCAGCAAGATACATGTACATTACACATATGTAGGTCAACAACTCCTCATAAAACACAAGCTATCTCAAAGCATTCAGTATAGATTTACAAATGAAAGAACACACATTGTATCTCCACAGGCAGGATGAGGAGCCAAGAGTGGAACAAGGACAAACTGTAATCCTGTGCACATTTGGCCTTCTTGACTCATGTCTAACCTCTGGTGGTACAGCGTAACATGCAAAAATGAAATGACTGAGTCCCAACCACAGTAAAGCTAACGTCTGGAACATGATAGGTTTTAAAAAATTAATTAACTGTATCAGGTAAGTAACTTAAAAAATTTACTTAATAAATTCATAATTATAACTAATCAGAGTAAGAAAATCAAAACCCAAACCTCATTCGGTTTCAAATAATACAAACAACAAAGTGTTCTCTGCATAACATTCTATGTACAGGAAAGTCCAAAAAGAAGTACACTATCCTCAATGAAAGAATGGGCTAATGATACTCAAGGCAAAGTGATTTACCAGAGTAAAATGAGAATTACTGGCTAGCAAGAATGCATGACTTGGCAGGCACAGGCCTAACTGAATAATCATATTAACCCAGTATCCTAGGAACCACACATGGTCTTCAGAAATGGTGATGGACCAGACAGTCTGCTGGGACCCTTCTGAGTAGAGGGAAGGCAGCAAGGAAAGAGGAACTAAATTCCACTTAATTCCCGCTATCTGCCAAGGGCTTCCATCTACAAATGAATCCTCATAAAAGCCACATATACACAATAGAAGCTGCTTCTCCATTTCTAGATGGAGAATCTGAGACTCGGCTTAATTCCCCCAGGTCCTACAGAAGTAAAAAGTTGAAGAATTAAGGTACGATGCTGCCTGACTCCAGAACCTACATTCGTTCATTAAAAGGACAGAAGGTGACCAAGTTCCTCTCCTCCTCCAGATAACAAAGATTATATTCTTTTCAACATGTGCTATCTTCATGTTGCCTTTTTATTAAAGAACATATCTCTCTTTTCATACTTCTCACACTGTGATGACTGGTTTCCATGAGTGTCTGTCACCGAGACTGTCCCCACAGGCAGGGCAGCTCTGCAGACCAAGGCTAGGGCAAGGGACTGGCAGGGCCTGCACTCAGCAGTGCGCTATACCCATGCTCTTCTGGATCAAGATTACAAAGTTACTAAGTCATCAGGGTATGACTATCTGTAAAAGGAAAAATAGGAACATTCTAAAAAGGAATGATTAACTTTTTTTTTTTTTTGCAGTTTTTGGCCAGGGCTGGGTTTTAACCCGCCACCTCCATATGGGGCCAGCACCCTACTCCTTTGAGCCACAGGTGCCGCCCAAAGGAATGATAATTTTAGTACCTTTTTATCTCAATGATCATACAGTATTTTAAAATTTATCAATAGTAAGTATTAAAATATATACATTTTAATTTCTAATCACTTTCACTAAAATGAACATCTTTGTTTTAATTTAGAGGCACTTCAAAGACTTGGGTTTTGAGAAGGAAAATGGATTTGTCAGGGTGGTGTTTCTCAACAAGACAAAACACTTTGTGATTCCTAAAGCCAAGTTTGCAGGAGTGAAGGCAAAACAGAGACAGAGCTAGACACACATTTAAGAAGTCAGCTGGCAGGGAGCACCTGTGGCTCAGTGGGTAGGGCGCCGGCCCCATATACTGAGGGTGGCGGGTTTGAACCTGGCCCCGGCCAAACTGCAAAAAAAATAGCTGGGCGTTGTGGCAGGCACCTGTAGTCCCAGCTACTCAGGAGGCTGAGGCAAGAGAATCGCCAAGAGCTGGAGGTTGCTGTGAGCTGTG
Source organism: Galago senegalensis (assembly GCA_963575145.1). NCBI lineage: Eukaryota > Metazoa > Chordata > Mammalia > Primates > Galagidae > Galago > Galago senegalensis. The sequence continues at coordinate 35,925 of CAUYTI010158758.1, read as the reverse complement.
ATGCTACGGCACTCTACCAAGAGCAATAAAGTGAGACTCTATCTCTTAAAAAAAAAAAAAAAGTCAGCCTGCAGTTCTACACCCATAGCTCAGTGGTTAGGGAGCCAGTCACATACAATGGGGCTCACAGGTTCAAACCTGGCCTAGGGCTGCTAAACAACAATGACAACAAAAACATAGCCAGGTGGGCACTGTCACAGGCGCCTGTAGTCCCAGCTACTTGGGAGGCTGAGGTGAGAAAATTGCTTAAGCCCAAGAACTGGAGGTTGCTATGAGCTGTGACACCATGGCATTCTACGGAGGGCAACAAAGTGAGACTCTGTCTCAGAAAAAGAAAAAGGAAAAAAAAAAAGAAGTCTGCCTGCTGCTGTCTGCTGAATCAGCTCTCATAACAACATGGAACCTAAGTACTTAGCATAATGTATCTTTAATTTTTATCAGTACTGATTACTGCTGAGCTAGCTAGACAGCCAGCCCTTACCTCGTTGACAAACACGGAGTAGCGCGCCAAAATCTGCAGAGTGAGTCTCCACAGACGATGCACCAGTAGGGGCAGAAACATCTCATCTGACCAGCACCGCCTGAGGCTGCTCCATGTTCTATGAGAAGCCAAAAGGCAATACGGACTTTCAGCTGGAGAAAAAACATGTTTAAGGAATTTCAGTCAATTATGGACTATGATCTAATAATGTTAGGTTTTTTTTTTAACGTTTGATTCAAAGGTGATTCTGAAAACTGGCCTCTGAAGACCACCACTGCGACCTGCAAGGCTGGGGGCCTCAACACAGCATATGGGCCAGCTGTGAGCCATTCCCAGCAAGAGGGGGAACACCCTGACCCTTTACCCGCAGACCAGCACGTCTTCCGGGGGAGGAAGGCAGATCACAGACAGTTTGCTACAGAAAAGCTCTTTCTCAAGTACACCAAGGCTATATCCTCTTGACATGTTATATTCAGGGAAGAAAATAAGGTCTGTTCCCTATATTCTCAAAGTATCCTTTTTAATCTCTGTGAAATTTTAAAAATTGGTTTCTTTTTACCTTATTTAAAAAAAAAAAAGAAGTGAAACTAAGTGTCTTTAAGGTCCAACTTCCTGATGAGGGTATTAAGATCTGGATAATCTGGTGAGCTTAACAAACAAATTTAGAGACATTCTGCTATTTTTCACTTTAAGGAAGTTACCTGGGGCGTCTTCCAGTACATCTGTCAGTGCTGCTTCTAAGGACCCTGCTATTTCTCTAAATCTGAGAACACAAGAACACAAATTAGTGTGTGCAACTGTGCTGGTGCCTTTCCCGTCATGCTCCTCAGTTCTTCCTGGCATGGACTGCTGGTAAATCTGGCTTGCAAAGCCTATTCTCTCTTTTTTTTACTCCACAAAAAATACCGACAAACTACCATTACATAGGGCTTCTATTAGTTGTAGCTGTTCTGAACCATAACCGACCCCATGTTTCTTTTCTTTCTTTCTTTTTTTTTAATTAAATAATAGCTGTATACATTAATGCAAACATGGGGTACAATGTAGTATTTTCATATACAATTTGACATATTTTCATCAAACTGGTTAACATAGACTTTGTGTCATTTACTTATTGTGTTAAAACATTTATACTCTAGTTCTAGAAAAGTTCACTTGTACCCTTGTCAGACAGACCATATAGGTGATCTTTCCAGTCGCCCTCCCACCACCCATCCGCCCTTCTCCCCTCCCCTCCGGTACTCCCTCCCCATATTCTTGGGCTACCATGTTTCTTTTCTTTTCATCTTTTTTTCTTTCTTTCTTTCTTTTTTTTTTTTGTAGCTGTTATCTCTGTTGTTTGAGCCAGGTTCAAACCCACCAGCCCCAGTCTATGTGGCCAGCAACCTAGCCGCTGAGCTACAGGAGTCAAGCCCAACCCCATGTTTCTTAAACAAACAGCCCCTTAACTCTTTATTTAAGGTGTTCCTGGTAAGTGCCACCTATTTATAATCATCTAATCACTTCAAAGCCATGAGGCTTTGACTTCTCTATTCCGTCTAGATTAACATAACCACAAGGAAGTAACTGTGCCCAGGCCAAAGAAAGCTACACTCTGTACCCTGAGAAAGCCCATGGCAAGTAGCCAGTTAAAGCCAGGAGTTGTTGTTCAGGGCCCTTCTGGTCTCTGCTGAGCTTCCACAGGCCTTGCTTGTGGTCACCACTGCCAGTATCGTCTGTACCATGCCTCCCTACATGTGCTTTGCCAGGCACCTCAGACCATCCTATCCCTGACTTCTGTTTGAAAAGCAGATATGGATGTATTTTTATGATTTTGTGAAATGTGCCTCTTTTAACAAGCCGCTTCCACAGACATTGTTTTCTAACTGTGTAACTCTTGCATTCCATCCTTTCTTTCCCAGCACGCTCTTTTGTAGCCTGCTAGTTCCCTTGCTAGCAACAAATTCTGACACATACTTAAGATCAATCATCCAATTGATAATCTTGGTTTCCAATAGTACATATGTGCTTTTTAAAAAGCAGCTCCAAGACTCAGCTAAGGTGAGTGAGTGTCTGAGGAGTAAGAGGAACAGCAGTTTAGATAAGAGGCAGAGCCCCATGAGACTCGGCTGAGTGCTGGCAAGACCAAGCCGCCCTGGACTGTGAGACCTGGCTGGTTCCCTATGGCTGCGGGTCTGCACTGTGGAAGAAAGGTGCTCTATGACTGCCCAGTGAAGCTTACAGCAGGATCGCCTTCCACAATGCAGCTGAGAGGCACAGGAGACAGCAGAGCATGGAGAGCAGCCAGGGAGAGCAGCAGGCAGGGCAATAACGCTGAGCTTAGTAGTGCTGAGAGCTCAACTTCCAACCTCACCTTCTTCCAATTCAAAAACAGGCAATCAGTCTTGGTACAGAAAAGACCTGACAACATGCACTGTTTATATCAGGAAAATACCAAAGCATCAAGATCCAGCAGTAAGGAGACAGTTATGTCATCCGGGGCACAGTCAAGGGACTAGTATGCAGTATTAAAGCAGAAAGCTTGATGCTATAAAGCAGTGGTTCTCAACCTTCCTAATGCCCTTTAATACAGTTCCTATGTGTTAAGAACTGCTGCTATAAAGCAAAAGTAAGCGTGATTTAGAATTAGGTAAAAGCATGGGATACAAAGTTATACGTAATATAAGATAAACTCCAATAAGCACACAAATAAGAAAGTACAAAGAACTGCGGCAGAACCCTGACATCTGTGCCTCTCACACAAATGTTCTGCCTGTCTGTGTGCAAGCGCAAAGACATGGGAAATAAAAGGGCCTGAGTCACTGGACATGGCTGGGCTTCCTTGGCCAGGAGCAGGACGACCCTCTTGAAGACCTTTGCTGTGCAGTAACTTCTGTCTGTAAAGCGGCAGACTATTTCTCCTTGGAAAGTAGCAGAAAGGGAAAAAGAACGCTTTGGGGAAATGTGAAAAGCCGAGCTGTGGTTTTCACATGCGTACAGAATGCCAACCTACTCTCCAGAGAGCATACTCTCAACAGGACACACACAGGAAAGCCAACCCCAAGTTCTAACATTTGTATATTCTTAAGTTTGGTTTGGGGAAGGTATGTGGACATTATCCCTCCATGAACAACACAGGTCTATAGTAATAATAGATTACATAAAAATATATAATGGCAATTGTAACAGTGATGGGTGCTGAAGTATCAGAAACTGTATGAGCATATGCACATTTGAGCGGGAGTCAGGGAAAGGGAAGCAAAGGGCCACCCGCGCCTAAACACTACACAGGCCCCTCACTGTAAGGCGAGGAGAACATGATACATGCAGTGCACATCATGACTGTCCTGAGAGTACATCACATTCCAGAGCAGTGGTTCTCAACCTTCCTAATGCCGCGATCCTTTAATACAGTTCCTCATGTTGTCATGACCCCCAACCATAAAATTATTTTTATTGCTACTTCGTAACTGTAATTTTGCTACTGCTATGAACTGTACTGTAAATATCTGATATGCAGGATGTATTTTCACTGTTACAAAGGGGTCATGACCCATAGGTTGAGAACCGCTGTTCTAGAGGGAGTTCAATAGACACACACTCACACCAAACTAAAACTTGGCCTTTGGCATTTAAAGGGCTTACTGAAGTTTCCAGGCAGCCAATGATTTACTGTAATTTGAGGCTGTTTTGGTCACGTTTGCATTTGTTTTCTTGCTATGAGAAACTAATTCCTCAACCACTTCCCAAGAGACCCAATAAGAACTGAAACGCAGACACGGTGGGGTCTCCAGACATTGAGGGACCACTGAGTTCACCAGAGTGCTGGTGGTGCCTCTTCTCCTGAGGACCCTGGGACGTGTGCACACAGTTGAATCCAGGAGCAGGACTCTCTTACTGAGATGCACAATAGTAACATTTCTTCTTAGAAAAATGTTAAAACATCATCACCTGCTGTCCTTAGGTCTAAGTGACCCTGAAGTGAATCTGATGACAATGCCACTCTGCCACAGCCGTGTTCGCAGAACTTGTCATGACTCAGAGTAAACGATCCAACATGATAAAATCAATAGAAAAGTTCTACAAAGTCTTACTTGAATTTATTTCAAATAAAAATACATGTACTAAACAATGTACTAAAAAAAGTTCCACACATCATAACTCAAATATAATTTTGAAAAAATCATATATTAAAATAAAGTAGTCTAAAAGAAAAAATAACCAATACTTTTGAATATTCCGGCTAAAATCTGGTGATGGTATAATAAAGAATTCTCTCAGGGAACTGGCTGAGTTTCAACACAGCTTCAGGCCCAGCCAAGAGCATGGGTGGAAACAGCCTGCAGGGCCTCCGGAGGTAGAGTTGGAGGAGCAGCAGAGCACAGTAACCAAGCTTGGGTCACAGGGTCTTAGGAAAGAAGAATGTAGAGACACAAGGCAGAGGACCATGTCTGTAATATGCTGGCATTTGATAATTTAAAGCCATCCAACTTCAAACCCAGGCTACAGAAGAAGCGAAGAAGTTAAACATCATTTCTCTATCACAGTCTTATTCCATAAAATGGTGCTTCACTACTTTAAATCCTGCTCATGAATCAAAAAGACGTCTTGTCCCAGCTTGATCTTGATTATCACATAGCAAGTATTTCCAGTGATTTCCCATGAAACAACAAACTAGATGATGTGACCTTGGAAAATTAAGCATAAAACCCAGTGCTGTATGTGAAAGGGTACTTTCTACTTTACCCCGAGGACGGATTTCATTATCAAAGATGTTTACAGATACTCTCAGTCATCTCAAGCAATTATCACCAAGGTACCTAATTCTTGGTATCTTTCCCTTCCCTCTCTGTAATTATTCCTCAGAGCTCTGGGGAAATGACTGCATCATTACTAATGAAAGCATTCGGCAATTTAAACAAAAATGCCTGTGCTTCTTCAAAGAGCATTTCAACTAAAATGCAATGTTAACACCATCCTATGGAGGAACTTACCACAACCTCATGCAAGAGGCTATTATTTACCTTCAAGTACAACACACGGTATTACAGGTTACCTTAAACGTCCCCAAGTATTTTATAGAATCACTAATTGACATAGGTGATAAGGCTATGAAACCTGGAAGAAAAACATTGCTGTTTTCCAAATAGAGAGTGCAAATGTCACAAAGATTCTAAGTAGAGCTGAAAAATAACAAGGATTCTCACAAACAGATAGATGGAATCAGCTGCAAAGAAAACTTAAAGCTAAGCTTCTCCTCACTGCCTCTGGGGAAATACTGCAGATGAACAAAAAAAACCAGAAGTAGGCTAGGGCCATTATTTGAGGCAAACGAAGAAATAGAGAAAATGGAAAAAAAAACCCTGCTCTGGGGCCCCTACTTCCACTCTCTTCACAATGCATGAGAGTCCAGTGTGTGGGAGAGAGACTGGGGGACTCAGCTCATTCCCACTCTAGCATTCTGAGCTCTCTGATTATTGGAAAAAAAAAAAAAAACCACTTATCTTTTTGTTGTGCAAGCCAGACACTGCCAACCACAAGACTTGTAAATTTCTACTTTAAATTTTATCTCCCTGAGGATAATAGATGATCTCTGAGAAGCAGTTATTAATTGCGGGCAACATTCTTAACCAGCATTCAAATTCTGTTTTAGAAGGGTAGAGGTAGCGGGTAAATAAATGACTAACCTTATTTGAAAATAAACAGGCAAGTTCCACTTATTATTGAAGTTATGGTAGGCAGGATGAGCTCTTAATCTCTTTATACTGGCCTGTGACCCACACTGCTGTTCAAATCTTCTAAGGAAATCCATACTTATGGTATATTTCTAAAATAAGAACAAACAGGTAGAACTGTCATTATCAACAAATTAATCAGAATTAGGAGCACATCTTAAAAACTATAATCAACATAAAGAAGATCAACACACAGAATCTGTTTCTAAAGTTAACAAGATGGACCTTCCTTTCGTCCCATTTAAAGACGTGGTAACATCCAAAGTGGTTCTGTGCCATGCTCAGATCTCACATAGCAAAGCTCACCAGAGACTCAGGTGCTCTAGCGCAAAGTTCTCTAAAGCTGGAATAGATAGCAGATTAAATGGTATAATTCAATATCCTCTCCAGGAGGAGGAAGAGGAGGAAAAAAAAATTTAAAAAGGAAAGAGAGAAAATCAAACCGAGTGAGTAATCACATCATTTTTACAGAGGAGACAGGATGAAAACGAGCAGGGAGAGCCACCAATACCACAGAGAGCAGTGGCTACATTCCCACACCCTGCCCTTGGAACAGCAGGATTTTAATTTAGCCACAAAACTACCTTAAAATGTGACTACTGTTCTTATTTTCCTCCACTTTACAGATGACATTTCCTTTTCTGTTTAGGTTCAGAGAGAACTGGCCTAAGTGACAAAGTTATGAAGTAGACGAGACTGCCAGCCAGCCAAGCAAAACTGCATCTGCATGGCTTGGTGCCTATAGCTCAGCAGTTAGGGTGGCAGCCACGTACACTGGACCTGATGGGTTTGAATCCGGTCTGGGGCTGCCAAACAACAATGACAACTACAACCAAAAAATAGCTGGGTGTTGTGGCAGGCACTGGTAGTTCCAGCTACTTGGGAGGCAGAGGCAACAGAATCACTTAAGCCCAAGAGTTGGAGGTTGCTGTGAGCTGTGATGCAATGGCACTCTACCAAGGGTGACAAAGTGAGACTCTGTCTCAAAAAAAAAAAAACAAACAAAAAAAACTGCAGCTGTACATTCCTTCTATGGGTCTTCTATTCCCCAAGTCCCTGGGATTTATGGAGAATATGCAGGACTTTTTTATATACTTCTTAATTAAAAGGGACTCAATTCCAGGTTTTATGTTAAAAACCTTTAACCTAAATAAGCTGAAGCCTGTGTTTAGACAAAAATTTCAGTGTGGCAAAACTACAGGTTTTAAACTCTCAACTGGTTTTAAGCAACCCTATGGTATCCCCTACATGTTGTGTAGGTGTGTGGGTTGAGACAAAGAAAGGGATTATTCCTTCTTTGGGGGATAAAGCTATACCTCAGCACAGAAAGGATGCTAAAGGAATACAAAGATATTTTCCACTTCTCAAGAAACCCTTTACACTAAGGCTTAAAAGTGAAAGTATTCCTGGAAAGAAACTTACAGATACTGCTTGGAAACTGTCCCTACAAACATTAGTGGTCTTAGAACTCTAAAGTTAAAGCTCTAGTGGAAAAATCCATTTCTCAGTAGAAACATTTCGTGATCTAACATCATCAGTATGATTCTCTGCAGAGCACAGTAAATGTAAAGCTTCTCAAATTGCAGGCATGGAAAACCATTACTGTACTCTGCTATGATATCTAATTTTAAAAGCCCTACTTTTTTAAATGAAAGAAGTCATTACAACAAAATTTACTGAAAACAACACAACCATATTATTCAATATATCATAACACAAGAAAATTAGCCCAGAGAACAGATAAATGGTATTTCTGAAACAATAAGACTTCAACTTTGTTTGCTTATCTGTTCTGAAGTCTAGGAAGCCCCAGGCTCTCTAGGCCTCCCTTGTGCCTTTCTCTCTATACTTTAATAAGCAAACTAACTGAGCAAATTAGAGAAAGCAAATAAAACTTTTAGAAATGAAAATTAGGACAAAAAAATTGGAAACTCAATGTACAAGTGAAAAAGAGTTTACACACAACTGAAGATGGAATTAGTGAACTAAAAGATGGAGAAGTTATCCAGAATACAGCAAATACAGAAGACGAGTGACAGGGTCTAATCAAGAGTTCTAAAAGGAGACAGTAGCAGAATGAAAGAAAAACACAATTGAAGAAATAATGGATAATCATGTTCCGGAACCAGAGAAGATGCCAATTCTCAGATTCAGAACCCAACAAATACCACATGTAATAAACAAAAAGAAGTTAATATGAGACATATCACTGTGGAGCTTAGCACATCAAAGTTACAGAGATCTTAAAAACCACCAGAGGAGGGCAGCACCCATGGCTCAAAGGAGTAGGGCGCCGGCCCCATATGCCAGAGGTGGTGGGTTCAAACCCAGCCCCGGCCAAAAACTGCCAAAAAACCCCACCAGAGGTAAAAAGCCATTATCTAAATAAAGGGAAAAGACGTAGATTAATAGCTAATCATACCAGAAGTCAAAAGATAATGCTCAACATGCTGAGAATTCTATATCCAGTAAAATTACCTTTTCAACATAAAAGTAATATAGACATTTTCAGATAAACACAGAGTTTATTACAAATAAATAAATAAATAAATAAAATTTATTACCAACAAAGCCTTACTAAAAAGTCTTCTAACAGATGAATTTCAGGAAGAAGGAAAATGATCCAAGAAGACCAGGCTGACTTTTGAGAAGGAATAGTAAGCAATCCGAGTGGCAAGCACGGTGGGTGAATCTCAATGACTATATAAAACAACAGAGGTTTGGGAGTGAATTATTCTGAGTGAGGCTCCTGGAAGGGTTCCTGAGAGATCAGTCATCAAGATGCCTGATTGGCTCGGCGCCTGTGGCTCAAGCGGCTAAGGCGCCAGCCACATACACCTAAGGTGGCAGGTTCGAATCCCCAGCCCGGGCCCGCCAAACAACAATGATGGCTGCAACCAAAAACTGGCCAGGCGTTGTGGCGGGCGCCTGTAGTCCCAGCTACTTGGGAGGCGGAGGCAGGAGACTCGCTTGAGCCCAGGATTTGGAGGTTGCTGTGAGCGTGATGCCATGGCACTCTACCCAGGGAGACAGCTTGAGGCTCTGTCTCAAAAAAAATAAAAAGATGCCTGATAAAACACATTTCCAAGAAGAAGTCTCAAGAGTTAAAAAGAAATTTAAAAAGAAAAATCAACCATGAAGAAGAGTTGTCAAGAGAAAAACATTAGAAACACAGCAAAAAGAAATAAAAATCATCCAAACCCATCTGTCTTCTGAAGGATAAACAAAGCATACTAATATAAAACAGATAAAGATAGTACCCAACAAAAGAAAAACCTGGCAACCCCTTTCAAAGGGTAGCAGAAAGCATTTGCAAACAATAATGGAATCAGAAATAACAATTTTGAATAATAGGAGTAGAGAAAAAGAAGAAATGCTGTATCATCTCAACTTACTGAAGAAAAGATTGCTACAACTTTGTGAAACCCTGAAAGTCCCTCCTGAAAAGCTGAAAGATTTAACTCACATGTCAAGTCTGCTGGATGTGGAAAGGGCATAGGACTGAGGTAATAAAGGTCTGGCATTACTGCAGAAAGAAATAGAAAAAATGGTAGAGAGTGCAGAATTGATGACTGAGGATATTCAGAGCCTAAGGAACAAAACTGAAATTCTGCCAAGTGAGGTGGAGGAAGAGAAGACACTAACACAGGTGCTTCAAATGGAAAGTAAGAGTGTACCCTCTCTTCCAGAACTTTCTCAGAAAAGTCTCAAAGCACCCACACTTCAGAAAGAAATTCTGACACTAATTCCAAACCAGAATTCTCTTCTGAGGGACCTCGATGGTCTTCATAATTCCTCCCAGGTTAAGAACATTCATTGAAGAAGCCTATAAGAAACTAGATGCCATCTGAAGAGTTTTTTTCTTAGATTATCCCATATTAATTTAATGTTTATGATTTATAAAGCTATTAATCCACGCTATTACAGAGGCTGAGGTTTCTGCAGGATTTATTTTTTTTTATTAACTGATAGCTGTATACATTAATGCAAACATGGGGTACAGTGTAGTGTTGTGCAGGATTTATTATGCCCTGAAAAGCACTTTAAAATTAGGTCTAATGTACTTCCAAAAACTCTTTTTTAGCAGTTGCCAAATCTAGGAAATAAATATTTATATTGTATCTGCAATTACTTGCCTAAAATCATTAAAAGAATAGTAGACATGACCTAATAATTTATAGCGGTTAAGTGGAACCCATTTACTGGTTAAATGTGGGATTGTGGTATGTAAATTATGTACAGTATCTGGTATGGAAAAAAAGGTGTTTGCTATTACTAATTCTGTAGCTAATGGCTTGTATTTTCCGCTTGATCATTTGGAAGCTGGAAAATCCTCACTTTTAACCTAGCTCCTTAGTCTTTTTGTAAAGTAGTTAAGAATTGCCAGGTATGTTTAACTTAGGAGGTAGCATCGACATTTTATTTCTTTGTCAGGCAAGTAAATAGATTTAGTTTCTACTGTCATGAAAGCATACCTTTACTTAAGAAAATTATTTTAAAAGGAACCTTAACATATTTATTCCCTTAAAATAGAAAACAACCAAACCAAACAAAAACAAAAACCCTTCCTTATAAGCCTTTCCTAATGTATAATTAGCTTTTACATATTTATGTGAATAAATTCACATTTAAATATATCAAAAATCCAGCTCAGTGCCTGTGGCTCAAGCAGCTAAGGCACCAGCCACATACACCTAAGGTGGCAGATTCAAATCCAGCCCGGGCCCACCAAACAACAATAATGGCTACAATCAAAAAATAGCCGGGCGTTGTGGCGGGTGCCTGTGGTCCCAGCTACTTGGGAGGCTGAGGCAGTAGACTCGCTTGAGCCTAGGAGTTGGAGGTTGCTGTGAGCTGTGATGCCATAGCACTCTACACAGGGGGATAGCTTGAGGCTCTGTCTCAAAAAAAAAAAAAATAAATAAATAAATCAAAAATCCTTTCTTTTTCTTGTTATCTTGCTTTTATCTATTTGTAAAATAAAATAACCACAATTAAAAAAAATAAAAATAACATCTGAGAGCCTGAAATAATAATATACACCATGAGAAGGCATTGATGAGAATTAAGGTTCTAAGTTCTATGTACTGCTCAGGAGGAGGCATGAGAACATCAGTGAACTTTAGATTCTATTTAGTAACCACTAAGATTACTTCACATATACAAATGTAAACTTCCCGATCAGCAGAGGGAAAATACAGACACAAGAAAAATCCACAAAGGTCTAAAATACAAAGAAGATAGAAAAGGAACAGTAGAGAAAAAGACAGCAGGAAGGAAAAGAGGGAAGAAAACTAGGACAAATAAGACCCAAATACATCAGTAATTATATCATTGTACATTTAATAAACTACCTAATTAAGAGAAAAGGATTGTCTCATTCGGTAAGAAAATCAAAAATCTGCTGGTGTGGACGTGGAAAGAAGGGAACAGTTTTACACTGCTGGTGAGACTACAAACTAATACAACTTCTTTGGAAAGACGTATGGAGAATTCTCAAAGAACTCATATTAGACCTCCCATTATATCCTGCAATCCCATTACTAAGCATCTACCCAGAAAAAAAAAAATCCATTCATCATAAGGACATTTGTACTAGCTTGTTTGTTGCAGCTCAATTTACAATTGCCAATATATGGATATAAGCTAAACACCCACCAATCCAGGAATGGATTAATAATCTGTGGTATATGTATACCATGGCTATTCAGCCACTAAAAAAGATGGAGACTTTACATCTTTCATTTTAACCTGGATGGAGGTGGAAAACACATTCTTCTTAGTAAACCATCACAAGGATGGAGAAGCAAGAATCGAATGGATTAAATACTTATATAAAACCAGTAGACAATCTAAAATACATGCCCCATAAGAGAAAAACTCAAATCAATTCAAGGTAAGGGGTGGGAGAATGGGGGAGGGTGTGCTCCCACTTATTAGGGTGTATGGTCACCTCTTGATGGGGGGACACAATTATAAGAGGAACTCTCCCTAACAAATGTAAACATTATAAGAGAGAGAGAGAGAGAAAGAAAGAAAACAAAAATCAAAGGAATGAAAAGGAAGAAAGGCACTAAGAGGCTGGGCAACTCACTAGCAGGGACTGGATCAGGCCATCTGTCTCCAGCCTTAGTTCTCTCGTACTGCCTTTAAAAATGACACAGTGGGAAACAAACTTGGAAATTTACTTTCAAAACCCTAACTATGAGGGTGGTGCCTATGGAGTAAGGGCGCTGGCCCCATATGCTAAGGGTGGCGGGTTCAAACCCAGCTCCAGCTAAGAAACTGCACAAAAAAAAAAAAAAAAACCCGAACTATGAAATCTTGATAAAATAATTTTTCTTTAAAGAGAGATAAATATTAGGGCTTCCTAATTCTTTTAATTATAAAGAACATTTATATATTACATTTTAAAATCCAATCAATGCTTTTGTTTTCCTTCAAAATTGCACAGTAGAGATGTATAAACTTAATTTTTCACAGAAAACAACTACAAAACCACTGTCTTTTAATCATCTCTAGGACATTTTTAGGAAAGTTAGAAAATAACGTACATATCTAATCACAATTGTATCTAAACTGAATTACATTTTACACCTTACAAATGCAAATAATGTAACCTAATCATCCATACCCTCTTATGAATCCAAAATAAAACTAAAATAAAAATGTTCTTATTCTTAAAATTATAAAAACAAGGTATGTGTCTTAAGGTAAATGTTCACTGAACAACTCAAATTTTCATTTTTAACAAACCCCAGAACCAAGGCCATACAGAAATAGATATGCTTTTTCTAAAGTCTCAGGTTAACATCTTCAAGACTCAAGATGACAAGTGTGAGGGGAGTTACCTCATGAAATGAATCGGGATTCCCAGGGTTAAAAAGAGAGGGTAACTTTTCTTCTAATCCTTGTACTATTGCTGGCCAGACAGAATTCACCAAAAAGTCATATCCAGGAACAGTATTGACTTTTTCACTGTAAGATAAGAGCAAAATTTCAGTAAAATAGACCATAATCTTCTATTTACAAAGAGCAAATGTCCATCATGTTGCTCCTACTCATAGGTCTTCAGCCTAAAACTTATTTTGATATTTTTTTAAAATCATATTTGTCAGGCGGCACCCATAGCTCAGTGAGTAGGGCACTGGCCACATACACCGAGACTGGTGGGTTCAACCCCATCCTGGGCCTGCTGAACAACAATGACGACTGCAACCAAAAAATAACTGAGGGTTGCGGCAGGTACCTGTAGTCCCAGCTACTTGGGAGGCTAAGGCAAGAGAATCACTTAAGCCCAAGTGTTGGTGGTTTCTGTGAGCTGTGATGCCACAGCACTCTACCAAGGGCAACATAGTGAAACTCTGCCTCAAAACAAACAAACAAAAAAAGGTCATATTTGTCAGTTGGTTCTAGATTCAAATTTCTACTTCAGTCTTTGAAACTTAGAAATATCCTAAGTCCTGACTCCTATATCTGTGGTGAGGATAAGGCAAACCCCCCACATAAAATTGCCTGCGTACCATTTCTCTCTCTAAAATAGGCTATCACATTCTGTACTTTTATCTTAAAAAAAAAGTACAATAGTCTAATACAGCAGGAAAAGTAACTTCACATTCAACCTGAATAGCATGAAACCACACAACATTGTAAATTATGCTAATATATCAATTACAGACAGCTTTGCACTTAAGTTATTTCTAAGATCAGTTCTAAAATTCTATAACTATTTCATATAAAATCTTGATTACAAATTTTGATACAAAAAATTAATGTGTTTTGTGTTTGCCTGCCTGCTTTTTTTCAGCATTGGACTTTGGATTCCTAATTCACAAACTTCAATGAAAAGTAGCATTGAAATTAAAGCAGGCACTCTGGATCCAGAGTACCTGGGTCCAAATCTTAGAGAATCATTCAACATCTCTGTGCTTTGGTTTCTTCATCTTTCAAACACAGATCACCATAGTATCAACTTCACACAGTTATTATAAGGATTAATATTATAATGCCAGGAGGGGAGAGGCAAGATGGCCAACTGGAGCCAGCTTTCCACAGAGGCTCCCATCCAGAAGAAGAGTTAATGGACAGAAGCTTATCAAGTAAGTTAATGGTCTGGAGTTGAGCCAAGAGATTAGATGAAGAGTACACATCACCCCTGCTGAGGTGAGCTGCAACCTCAAGGAAACAAACAATAGGTACAAATACTGGTACTTGGGACTCTAGTGCCAAGAGGACAGGAGTCCCCTCCCCCATGAGAACAGCTCCCAGTGTACTTTCTACAAACAAATGAGCAGAGTTCAGATCTCCTCCTATTTTATCCCACAGGAGAGACCTGCTCAAAACTGGATTTCCTTCCCCAGAGAGGGCCCACTAGTGTGTCATGGCACTCTCCTGCTAGGCATAAAACTTAACATATACTCTACCCGCAATTTTGAACTCCCAGCACTCCCCTCCACTCCCACCCTGAGATCTGGAAGCCAGTCCCCTGCAGAGTCCAGACTCTTGGGTAATTTCCCAAGAGGTACGGACAAGGTATGGGCTGCTACAAGTCTGTGCTGAATCAGTGGCATGGGTGTAAAGTGGGACTGTGGCATGAGGAAGCCAAGTGGGAGAGGGAGAAACAGTGCCCTACAGCAGAGTGCAGCAGTGGTGCTGTACCAGTAGGAACAATAGGGCTCACACTCCTGGTGGTATTTTAGAGAAACACTTCCCATCTCTCTTAGCATCGAGAGGGAGCCAGGCCTCTACTCTGGGGACAGCCATGGTAGAGCATATCTGGGACAGAAATGTAGGCCCCCTGAGAAAAGGGTATGCCTGAGGCGATTCCTGCCCAGAGCGGGACTCAGAGGGGCCTGAGACTAGAATACATGTGCACAGAGCCAGCATACTCCCAGGGCAGAGCTCAGTCAGAATTGCTGCTTTTGTGAGCCCAAGATGCACCCAGTCCCCAGTGAAGGATAGCTGGGACAAGAGGGCGTGTAGCAGTGGCATCAGCCCAGGGTGGGGTAGGAACTGAGAGCCCTTTGTGAGCTCTAATCACACCTGCCCAACAAAAAGTGCAGTGGTAACAGAGATGCCAGCTCCACAAGAATTTGTGAGGTGGCACAGGGTAGGGCTGAGTTGCAGCTTCTGAGAACTCAAAATGAGCCTGGCCAACAGTGAACACAGCCAGATAGAAATGCAAATTCCACAAGAATCTAATTGCCAGTATTATCAGCCCAGGGTGGGGCTAGAACCAAGTGACATTCCCCAGCTTCATTAAGCACCTGAGGTAGTCAGGTTTCAGCTCCCCCTGCTGGATGGTGGCAGAGTGTGACAGCCTAGCTGAGGAGAAACTCTCCCTGTGACTCTGGCAGGCACAAACCCCTGGCACACTGGCTCATTGGAGGGAACTGGGTCACAGCCTTGCAGGGTTACCAGTGACTGGGTGTGACAGAGGTGCAAGGTGGGGAAGGAGGCATTAACTTCCCTGCAACTAACTCATTTGTTGGGCGGGCCTTTCTGACTCCACGGAGCACTAGCGTAAGCCACACCTGAGCTGCCAATAGACCCCTGCCATCTAGTTGCTGGAGACCTATTGAACTCTCACACTTGAGAGTTGGTGCTGACTGGGACAATTGCTTTGGAACTCTTGACCTGGGCCAATCACCCGAGGACCCTCCAAGGTGGTATCCTGGTTGTGTTGTAGGGGGAAGGTTTGATTTTCCTCTTCCAGTTGTTGCCTATGGGGGCAGGCTTCTTAGTTGCTTATATTTCTCCACAGCTGAGACTTCAACCCAGAGTCATTGATTCATTAGGATTGGACAGAGACCAGCTGAATACAAGACAGAGCCACCTAGCCCCACCATACCAAGCAGGTCCCCAGAGTCACAGGCTATAGTACTGTATGGGTTCTTTGCAAAGCTGTAGGAGAAAAGCTGCAGTCACCAGTCCCAGCTCGCTGACAAAGGGCTGGTTAATCACTACTCCAGGAGCCCCCAATCAAATTTCAACTTACCTGCTCATCTAGACAAATGGTGAAAAATAATCACGGGGCAGAATCAGTGGAAAAACTCCGTCAACATGAAGAATCAAAGTAGATCAACTCCCCCAAGGAACGACAAGGTGGATACAAATGGGTAAGATGTCAGAAATCAAGTTTAGAATTTGGATGGCAAATAATACTAACAGAATGGAAGTAAAGTTGGAGCTAGAAATTCTAGGAATAATTCAAAAGTTGTCTAAAGAATTCAAAGACAAAATCACCAAAGATTTTGACACATTGAGAAAAGTATTTGCAGCCCTCCAAGATATGAGAAATACAGTAGAATCCCTCAGTAACACCATAGAGCAGGCAGAAGAATGGATTTCTGACATTGAAGACAGCTTTTGAATGATCCCAAATGCTCAAAAAGGAAGGGAAGTGGAGAGCAAAAACAGATCATTCTCTCAGAGAACTGTGGGACAATTCCAAGACAAACATTCACTTTATAGGAATTCCTGAAGGCATAAAGGTTGTTTCGAAAGGTCCAGATGCTCTACTCCAAGAGATAATCGAGGAGAACTTTCCAAACATGGCAAGAGATTCTGAAATTCACATAGCAGACAGTTTCAGAACCCCAGTATGACTCAACCCAACCCAACCCAGATGGACTCAACACCATCTCCCACACACATTGTAATTAACTTCACCAAAGTTAATATGAAGGAGAAAATTCTGCAAGCAGCCAGATTTAAGAAAACCATAATCTACAAGGAGAAGAATATTAAGACGACTGCAGATCTCTCTGTAGAGACTTTTCAAGCCAGAAGAGGATGGTCATTGACCTTTAACCTCCTAAAACAAAACAATTATTTTCAACCCAGGATCTTGTATCCAGCTAAAGTGATTTTCATTTATAATGGAGAAATTAAATACTTTAATGACATCCACATGTAGAAGAAATTTGCCATAACTAAACCAGCTCTCCAGGATATTCTCAGACTCCACAATGACCAGCACAATGCTATACCACCAAAGTAAACTCACTCAGAAACTTTTGATCAAATTCCAACGTCCACAGTGGTGAAAAGATTAAAAAGGTCCACTGGACTTTCGAAAAACTCGACACCCAAAAGTATCCAATGTACACACCCCTATTATGAGACTAATTTATACCTTTATATGAAAGCTATAACCAAATAGCCTAAGAACATGCAGAGGGGGGAGGGAAAAGGGAGGGGGGAATGGGAGGAGGGAGGGGGTTTGGAGGGATCACTTCTGAGGTCTGTCTTATAGGGGTACAGGTGAATCTTTCTAAGAGTAGAATGTGAACGTTTTAAAGCAACAACTGAGAAAATGACATGAAGGCTGTGTTGACTAGTTTGATGGAAGTATTTCAGAATGCATGTGAAAACCCCACACTGTACCCCAGAAGTGCATTAATGTGCATAGTTAACATTCAATTAAAAAAAAAAAGAAAAAAAAATGGATTTCCAAAGCCGGCCACCTCCCCACACCTCTGCGGTCCCAAGGCGGCCTTCCAGCCACCATCCCCTCTCAGTGTCAGTCTCTGACCCTTGTCCTGTGACTGTGGTAGTTCTCAGGAAGCGACTCATCCTGGCAGTCAAGAGAGAGAGAGGGTTTAGGGATGCAGCTCAAAGGCCCGTTTGGGGTCCCCTAAAGCAAAAGAATGAAAAGTTAGGTACGAAGATGATATTTAGACTGAGAAAAGGAATTTCAGAAAATGAGAAATGTTAGAAAGCTGACAAATGTCACGAACATCACAAAATCCAGAAAAAACACAAAGTTTTTACTAATCAATTGTCTGACACACCTTTATAATCCTTTTTCCCTCCAGCATGTCATTAATCACCTTTATACAGTGATGATTTTGTCCTCTTGTTTATAGAGAATTAAAAGATAATTGCGTCTTTCTCCAGTGTGGCCTTTTGAATAGAGTTTCTGTTAAGACAGTTTACGAAGGCTTCTTCCAGTCCACGGCTCGTACTTGGAAATGTTTCCTACGAACACACAGGATTTTAGCACCATTGTCCCATTTGGGAAAGCCTCCATCAGGTTTCCTTCCTGTCCTGACCTGTTACAGACGTTGTCATTGTTTTTAGTACGGCTGTAAATTCTGACAAATTGCATTCTGTGTGATCTTCCCAAGAGAGAAAACTGTACTGTGTGTTTACTGTACACACCGCATGACCGAGGACGCTCCTGACTTGAGAGAACTGCGGTTTCCGTTGGGCACAGACACAACACTGAAACCCAACTCCACTTTTATATATTTACTTATTTAATGGTTGGAGGGATTGTCTGCGGAGCGGCTCCTGGATCCTTACATTTCAGACCTGTTTTTCCTTCACTTTCTGGAGCAACAGGGAACGTATTTATATCGTTACAGGAACTCCGGTCCAGAATCTTTGAATCACAATCCGGGTAAGTTAGCAAACTGAGTTGTAGGATGTTTCTAGAAACCATTTCCTACACCTGGGTGGCAGTAACCTAACGATACATGAACTGTCTTCAGACCACATAGATTTATCACAGTAAACCGAAATTAAATGTATTCCCAACTCAGCATCCTCTAAGTTGGCTCCCCAAGGTGCCCATAGCCGTTCCAGTGCTGTTCAGTATGAGAGAAACAGATGGGTGGGATTCATTGTAGAAAGAGACAGTGTTTTAGCTGTTTTCAAATAAACAGTATTTCTTTTATAAATTTTATACACATGACTGTGTGGGCACAGTGCTGTCCCCCCTCCCACTGGGAACAAGGAAGGAGCCTGTGTAAGTAAGAAACCCTGAAGCTTAAGATTTTGAGCCTTATAGTAAATCCAGATTTGGGCCACACCTTCCTCATCTATAAAATGGGGCTAATTGTAATATAATCTGCATTATTAAGAAGTTACTACATGCAGGCTTGGCGCCTATAGCTCAACCGGCTAAGGCGCCAGCCACATACACCTAAGGTGGCGGGTTCGAATCCCCAGCCTGGACCCGCCAAACAACAGTGATGGCTGCAACCAAAAAATAGCTGGGCATTGTGGCGGGCGCCTGTGGTCCCAGCTACTTGGGAGGCGGAGGCAGGAGACTTGCTTGAGCCCAGGAGTTGGAGGTTGCTGTGAGCTGTGATGCCAAAACACTCTACCCAGGGGGACAGCTTGAGGCTCTGTCTCAAAAAAAAAAAAAGAAAAGAAGTTACTACATGCAAAGCACTTAGGATAATGCCCGGTAAATAAAGGTGTGCCTTGAAGATGTAGTCTTTGTGCCACCATTGCAATAAATCAAACATTGCAATAAAGTGAGTCACATACATTTTTTCCCAGGGTATATAAAAGTTATGTTTATATTACGCTGTATAGTCTACTGAGTGTACAGTAGTATTATGTATAAAAATTGTACACACCTTAATTTAAAGCCACTTTATTGCTAAAAATGCTAACTATCATCTGAACCTTCAGTCTGAATCTTTTTGCTGGTAGAGGATCTTGCCTGGATGTTGATGGTGCTGACTGATGAGGCTGGTGGTTGCTGAAGGTTGGGGGTGGTTATGGCAATTTTCTTAAGACAATGGAGTTTGCCCCATCACTTGACTCATCTATTCATGAAAGATTCATTTGCAGCAGCGTATAATGCTGTTTGCATTTTACCCACAGTAGACCTCTTTCAAAATTAGAGTCATTCCTCTAAAGCCCTGCTCCTGCTTTATCAGCTGAGTTTATGTAAAGTTTCCACACCCTTTGTTCTCACGTCAACAGTGTTCACAGCATCTTCACCAGGAGCAGATTTCATCTTAAGAAACCACTTTCTTTGTCATCCATCAGAAGCTCAGCCATTAAAACTTTATCACGAGACTGCAGCAATTTATTTATTTATTTATTGTTTTTGAGACAGAGCCTCAAGCTATCCCCCTGGGTAGAGTGCTGTGGCATCACAGCTCATAGCAACCTCCAACTCCTGGGCTCAAGCGAGTCTCCTGCCTCAGGCTCCCAAGTAGCTGGGACCACAGGTGCCCGCCACAAGACCCAGCTATTTTTTGGGGGTTGCAGCTGTTATTGTTGTTTGGTGGGCCCGGGCTGGATTTGAACCCACCACCTTAGGTGTATGTGGCTGGCGCCTTAGCCACTTGAGCCACAGGCGCTGAGCTGAGACTGCAGCAATTTAGTCACATCTGCAGGCTGTACTTCTTGTTCTCTTGCTGTTTCTATCACCTCTGCGGTGACTTCTTCCAAGGAAACCTTGAATGCCACAAAGTCATCCCTGAGGGTTAAAATCAGCTCCTTCTAAACTTCATGTTGATATTTTGACCTCCTCCCATGAATCATGAAGGTTCTTAAAGTATCTGGAGTGGTGAATCCTTTCCAGAAGGAGTTCATTTACTTGTCTGGAGCCAACAGAGGAATCACTGTCTATGGTAGCTATAACCTTACAAAATTTATTTCTTAAATAATGAGACTTGAAACTTAAAATTACTCTTTTATCCGCGGGCTGTGGAATGGGTGTTGTGTTAGCAGACATGAGAGCAACCTAGTATCTTTCTACATCTCCATCAGAGCTCTTTGATGACCAGATGTGCTGTCAATCAATGAGCAATAACATCTTGAAAGGAATCTTTTTTCCTGAGCAGTAGATCTCAACAGTGGGCTTAAAATATTTAGTAAACCATGATGTAAACAGACGTGCTGTCATCCAGGACTTGTTCCCTCTATCCAGTGTGGGCAAAGCAGATTTAGCACAATTCTTAAGGGTCTTAGGATTTTCAGAACAGTATAATAAATGAGTATTGGCTTTAACCTAAAGTCAGCAGCTCCATTAGCCCCTAACAAGAGAGTCAGCCTGTCCTCTGAAGCTTTGTGGCCGAGCATTGACTTACTTCTCTTCTCTAGCAGTGAAAGTTCTAGATGATATCTTCTTCCGCTTTTTCATCTACACTGAAAATTTGTTGTTTGGTGCACAGCTGCCTTTGTCCTCATTCTTCTGGATAGCTTGCTGCAGCCTCTACATTAGCATTTACTGCTTCACCTTGCACTTTTACGTTCCGGAGAAGACTTCTTTCCTTAACCCTCAGGAACATCTGGTAGCTTTCAACTTTTCTTCTACAGCTTCTTAATTCTTTTTTTCTAGACATAGGAAGTATTTTATTCTGACCATTTCTAAGGATTCTGCTTCGAAGGTTTTGCATGCAGCATCCAAGCATGTCTTAATGAAGACCTTCTAGTCTTTCAAAGATCATGTAGCGTCATGGTCTCCAGAGATTTCACTGTCATTTGCAACAAGAGCTTCCCTGTTTCCATTAGTCCAGAAGCCATTCAGCTCAATTAGAATGGTGATGACTGTGTCAGGGTAAGGAAGTGGAATTACTGTTGACTAAATCCTGAAGAGAGATTTTCAAAGGATCCTTTGGTTTTACAATTCAAATATTTTGTCCTTTACATCTTGAAACGAAATAGGATTTTGTCCGTGGATTTTCCTTTTTTTCCCCCAAGCCAAACTGTATCCAGCTTTATTAAAGATACTTTTCATAAAGAATCTTGGTATTTTAGGTAGGAATGGGCAGACGATGGTTAACAGTATACAACAACTTTCAAACTCCCTTTTTCAATGTTCTACCAAAAATTAGAAAGCTTCATTAAAACCCAATGAAGTCTTCATCTGGTCCTCTGAACAGGGAAGTTTAGAGTGAGGGTTGACATTTCACATTTAGCATGTTGTTTAATAACTTTTCACAAGCTGACCTTGACTTTCAGGAAATGAAATGAAAATGGCAGAATTTATCTGAAGGTCCAACAGTCTACAAATGGAACCGCTGCTCTTTTGAGGGATGCCATCACAGTGGTGTTATGGGAAAAGTCCAGATTCCTTGACAGACTGGTAACCAGTTATTGAGGGTCAGGTCCCAAGAGGTGACTGGGTTTAAGGGAGTTAAGACCATGCTGAAGGAAGAGGGAGGATAGGGCATAAAAACAAATTAGCTTTTCCATACCACAGGGCATTTGTGCCAAGGTGGCTGTGTGTCAACATCAGGGAATCCCTCCTCTTGAGAGTCAAGGGGAAGTTTCTCAAAACCAGAGGGAAAAGACATTTTCCCTCATATCAATCTAGCTTTGGAGACATTCTATTAGTGACATACACATACATCTTCCCTCCCAAACAATGAAATGTTCTGTGTGCTAACAACATAGCTTTGGAAAAAAAAAAAAAGTAAAACAAAATTCTGCATTTTTAGAAAACTTGATAAAAAGTAGTATTCAGTCTGTAGGGTCACAGGTTATCACAAGTGCACACACTTCACTCGGCATCCCCAGCTCCTGCAGCTTTCTGTGCCTGGTCTGTGTTGGCTTCTCCACTTTCTGCAGGGTTATTCCTCTCCTTGCCAGCGTCAGCTTTTCCCTTTTTCCTTTGGTACCTTCTCTCCCTTCTTTGCAGGGGCCTTTTTAGGCTTGGAGGAGCAGGTTTAGCAGGCAGCCTTGTGGGTCTTCTCTGGGGTTCATCCTTTGCCTGGGCTTTATCCCCTTCAGCACCCCTTTCAGCCTTTCTCCTGGGTGTGGCAGCAACGGTGGTGGATGTAGGCGCTGGATGCTGGGATACAGCAATGCGCAGGCTTTGGTCGGTCCGGGGGTGGTTCTTGCTGCCTCTTCTTCCTGTCCAAGGATTTTCATTGGTTCCTGTATGACCCTAAGGAAATAATTAAAGTAAAAGACTTTCAGCTACCCTTAGTTCTCCATGTCAAGCAGATTGAAAATATATTGCAGGGCTGCAGGTTCCTTTCTGTTTTCCAATGCGAGAACAAAGTCCAGGTAAATCTTACAGTCCATTTCATCATCATAAGTGAGAGTCTCCTGGAAATCACAGTCTAGGAAAACGTTGATCCTGGTGGCTGTTCCACAGCGGAGAGCTCTTCTTTACAGAGCTGGCCATTGGGATCCTTATCAAGATTCAAATACTGGCCGCGAGCCCTTAAGGCAGAAAGAACAGAAAACGGATCTGTTTCTTGACTCTCCTTGGACAGTTCCTCATCCCTGAGCTCCAGTAAATCATCTAGGAAGCTGCACGCTGAAATGTCTTGAATTTTTATCTTCCCTGTTCTTAGAAGGTCTAAAAGAAGAACTTCCTAACTGCTGTACGAATATAAAAGGAGTATAGGATTTTTCCAGCCCTTCTAATTGTGGCAAAGTAGGGGTAAGTTGTAATATGTAGTTTTCTAAATTCCCAAAGGTATCCTTGCCCAGCAACCTTATATAAACTGAGTCCTATTCTTGTTTGATACAGCCAAACTTATAACATAATTAAAGCACTGCAGGATGGGAATTCTTCCGTATGAATCTGTAGGAAGGAGCTCAGCAGGGGGGTGCTAAATGAATCTTCTTGAAGGAGTTTAGTGAAAAAGTGCTCGCACTTTAGTCCAGCCTTTTCACCAATCTTCAAAAAATTTTCATAATTGATCATTGCTTTCTCACCAACCATGGATGGTATCTGATGTTTGTCCAGCGAAAACCGTAATTTCTGTAATTCTTCATTATCTTACATCTCTGCTTTTCCTCTGTAGGAAGAGAGCTCTGGATTCCTCCCTTCATTTCTGGACTAAGACTTCACCTGCAGTTGGCAGCTGATGATAAAACCAAGGAGTGGTCTTATAGAATTCGTTTGTGTTTTTTCTACCTCCTTTCCATTCTGAATAGTATTTGGTAAATAAATCCATTTCTTCATCTTTTAATTCTTGTTCACTTTTTTGTTGTTTGGACCCCTGCTGGGCATCACTAAGCACCAGTGAAGAACTTCTTTCCAGCCTGTGGCCAACTCCCACATACAGCTTCCTAATTTCTCTTGTCTTCATAACATTGAAATGAGTTAAGGTCTTGCTCTGGATTAGGCTGGTTTGATCATCTATCCAGAACACTTAAAACCTTCTCTATATTAGCAATAAGGCTGTTTTGCATTTTTATTGTTTGTGTATTCACTAGAGAAGCACTTTTAATTTCCTTCAAGAGTTTTCCCTTTGTTTCTAGCTGTAGTGGCTCACTCCTGTAATTCCAGCACTGGGGAGGCCCAGGTGGGTGGATTGTCTGAGCTCAGGAGTTTGAGACCAGCCTGAGCAAGAGTGAGACACCTCTCCCCCCCCCCCCCGCCCCCCCATCTCTAAAAGAAATAGCCAGGTGTTGTGGCAGGTGCCTGTAGTCCCAGCTACTCAGGAGGGAGGCTGAGACAAGAAAATCATTTAAGCCCAAGAGTTTGAGGTTGCTGTGAGCTGTGACATCATGACATTCTACCGACAAAGTGACACCCTGTCTCCAAAAAAAAAAAAATTCCCTTTGCATTCACAACTTGGCTAACAGTTTGTCACAAAAAGTGAAGCATTTAGCCAACATTGGTTTTAGACATACCTTCCTCACTAAGCTCACTCATTTCCAGCTTTTGATTTAAAATGAGAAACATATGACTTTTCCTTATACTTGAACACTTAAAGGACTTTGCAGGGGGTTATGAATTGGCCTGATTTCAATATTGCTGTGTCTCCGGAAATAGGCCCAAGGAGAAGGGAGCAGATGATCTATAGAGTGGTCAGAACACAATTGAGAAAGTTTGCTGTCTTATATGGTGCAGTTTGTGGCAACCCCCCCTCCCAATTACAATAGTAGCCTCAAAGCTCGCAGATCAACATAGAAGATATGACAGTAATGAAAAAGTTTAGGCTGAGCAAGGTGGCTCACGGCTGTAATCGTAGCACCCTGGGAGGCTGAGGCAGGTGGATTGCTTAAGATCAGGAGTTTGAGACCAGCCTGAGAAAGAGTGAGAACCCTGTCTCTAAAAAATAGCCCGGTGTTGTGGTGGGCACCTGTAGTCCCAACTACTTGGGAGGCTGAGGCAAGAGGATGGCTTGTGCCCAAGAGTTGGAGGTTGCTGTGAGCTATGATGCCATGGTACTTTACTGAGGGTGACAGAGTAAAACCCGTGTAAAAAAAAGAAAGGAAAAGAAAAGAAAAGAAAAAGAAAAAGAAAAAAGAAAAAGTTTGAAATACAGCAACAATTACCAAACCGTGACACAGGGACGCAAAGTAAGCTTGTGCTGCTGAAAAAGCTTTCCAGTAGACTTGACTCAGGGTTCCCAGAAAACTTCAGTTTGTAAAAAATGCAATATTTGTGAAGCGCAATACAGAGAAATACAATAGAGCAAGGTATGCCTATAATAGGTACCTGGCAAACATTTGCTGAATTAATGAGTAGTGAACGAGCCTTGTAAAGTGCCATCCAAATCCCTCAGCCCACTTAACAGCTGGCGTAAGCGAAGCCGTCCACTAGCGCACTCACATAGCAGGTTTTCGAAAACCTGCCTTTGAGAAGAGAAGTAAACTGCAGCAGCACCTAAAATGCAGCCTCCCTCCCCGGGGTGTGGAGCAGTCACTCAGCCTCGGCTCACAGCCTCGGGAGGGGACTCCCTGTCTCTGGAGGCAGAGGCTCTGTAGTCATCTAAAATCCCTCCCTCCCACACCTCCCTTGCTGGGTCCATGTTTTCCCCCCAGGGTCCAAGTGCAGAAGACCTAAGTTGATAGACATCCAGAAAGATGAGAGAGGTCGAAGGTTAGAATCCATCTTGACCTTGAAAACAAGAAGAACAAGATTTTTTAAAATTTGTTTTTTATTTCAAATTAATGTGAGGGTACAAATTTTTAGGTTACATTGTTCTCCTTCCAGGGTAAAATTCCAGTTGTAAAAGTGCCCCCTGCCCGGGGGGCGTTATACACCCCCACAATGTGCACATTAGGTGAGATCTCACCTCATGCCCTCCCTCCTCCTGCCAGCCGTCCTCTCCCCTCCCCCCCACAACTCCCTCTACCCCCATATATTTGTGTTTTATTGTTCATATGAGCATGCAGATGTTTATATATTGGTTTCCTATTAGTATGAGTACAATGGATATTTAGTTTTCCATTCTTGCGATGCTTTACTAAAAGGAATATATTTCAACTCCATCTATTCAGGTCAATGTAAAAGATGTAAAGTCTCCGTCTTTTTTAATGGCTGAATAAATGGTATCCATATACCACAGTTTGTTGATCCATTCATGGGTTGATGGGCACTTAGGTTGCTTTTATGACTTGGCAATTATGAATTGAGCCGCAGTAAACATTCTGGTGCAAATGTCTTTGTGGTAAAATAATTTTTGAGAAAGAACAAGATGTTTTAAGCCCCTGTAGAGCAAGCAAGGGGATCAAGGGAAAGAACGGAAGGTCATCCAGGGAAACCGGAAAGAATGTGGGCAAAAGGAGATGGGATTGGTGACAACAAAGAGCAACAGAAGGCCAAGGCTCCCTCCTCCTCATACACCTGAGTCATTCAGCAACACCCATTTGTTAGATGCTGAGAGGCTGTGATACAGGAATGAGCAGACAGACAAAAGTTGCTGGTCTCATGGAGCTTCAATTTTGGCGATAGAGACAGAAAATAAACAGCCAGAAAATAAAGCGTAGGGACACTTTATTTCAGGACAATACAAAACGTGAACGTGGATGAGGTGGTGGGAGGCAGCAGAGGCTACTTTACATTGAGGAGACATTTGTGCCAGGCCTAGATAAGGATAACGAGCTCATAATGGAAAGATGAGGAAGGAGTATCCCAGATACAGGAACAGCACGTGCAAAGGCCCTGGGGTGGGAATGGGCTTAGCGAATTCCAGAACAGCAAGACAAGAGTGAGCTCAGAGAGTGTGCGGGGATGGGTTCAGACTGGGGGGACAGGGAGTCAGACACAGGATTTTTTAGCCAGGGTAAGGAATTGGAATTTTGTTCTAAGAACATAGGGTTTCAAAGAAAATAGCACTGCCTATGGACTTTGAAAGTAGCCTTAAGGCAGAAATTAAGTATTTATGGAGTGTTCATTGTGAGCCAGGCTCTGGGATGGGGTTTTTCATTTTCCTGTTTGATTCTTACATGTTACAGAGCTAGAAAGTAGCGGAGTTAAGTGTGGCTCATGCTTCACTCAACATTGTAGCTTTCCTAAATTAGGTATCGACTCTCTACAGTTAATAAAATGCTTTCAGATGCACCTGATCTCATGCGCTGTTGGAGGATGCTAGGACCTCTTGGCAATGGTCTGGGAAATGCTTCTGTGATCTTGAACTGACTAGTCACATCTCTGCAGCTGTTCTTTATTCTCAGCCTTCAGCAACTTCTCCCTGAACAGGACTGTAGTTAGCGTGAACTGAGTTGGATTCAGTCAGCATCTGTGCACATTAGAGGCAGGTCGCGGAGAGCCCACATGGTGTCTTTCTGCAAATCAGAAAGGAGCTGCTTCTGTTCAAGACTCGACTTCTGGCTTCCAGAAAATGATTATAACAATGATTTTGTTAGCCTGTCTTTTGCAGCCACCTGCAAAACAGCATCTTCATATACATATGAATCTACACTACTTTTGATGAGAGAGGTGCCCAGTTAGACACAGTGTCCTTGTGCAAAGCACACCTGAATGGCTGCCATGATTTTCCACACCGCTGAGCAAAAATGTTTAGAATAGCAAACCCATGAGCCCAAGTAGAAAGAAAATCCACTTGGAAATAGCCACATCAGGCCACATGCATAAACACATGCCATACCCTGAGGGTGACCACAACTGTCCAGGTTTTCCTAAAGCTTCCCAGCTTCATTGGATATGAGTTCTAGTTCACCACCACCCTCCATCGCCTCACTACTCACCCCCAACTATTGCAAATGCACCTGCTCCAGGGTGTGAAATGTCTTGGGCAGCACAGCATCCCTTTATGAGTTCTCCTGGCACTGTGAGAAGACGTCCATAGTGGTTCCCTGGAAAGAAATCTCCAAGATGACCCTGGGTACCATGGGTCTCCAACAGTCACCATGCCCACGTCCATCTGTGTGGCCAGCATCACCTCCAAATGACAGAAACTCATCTTTGAATTATTCCAGTCCCCAAATTTAGAAGGATGGATTAACTCTAAATAAATCGATAGTTACGTAACTTCATATCCCTTTTCACTGCCCCCTCCCCTTGGAATAATCAGCCTTAATCAGCTAACGATGGGGCCTTGAATACAACCCCAATCCCCCAGAAGCTATTAGGCTTACATAAGGAGTGACACTGGCCTACTGTGTTATGAGGCCATGAAATACATTCTCTCTGTCACTCTGTCTCCTCCCTCTTTCTAACTCTCTCCTCCTCACCCACACATGCTAACACACACACACACACATGCACACTTCCCCAAACATGTACATCGGACGTGAAAGTTGCTTAGCCAGCCTGGGATCAACTCCATGCAAGTTCAGAGTAGGTTCAAATTTATCACCTGAAAATAAATCACCCAAATCTATAAATGATAACTTATCCATGAAGGAAGGGGGCTCTCTGCCATAGAATTTTAGGATGTTTGACTGAAAAGGGAAAGTCAGGAAGGGATATTTGAGAAGAACTTCCTAATCATCAGAACTGTCCAGCAATGGAATAGCCAGTCTGAGAAAGGAGGGAGCTCACTGTCACTGGAGGTGAGTAAGCAACAGTTGGGGCTAATAGACAAGGATTTTTTTTTTTTTTAGACAGATTCTTACTATGTTGCCCTAGGTGGAATGCCGTGGCATCACAGCTCACAGCATCCTCAAACTCTTGGGCTCAAGCGATTCTCTTGCCTCAGCCTCCCACCCTTCCTGCCCAGATGCCTCTCTTTCTAGCCCTATTTTTCAGCTTCTGTCCCTATCAGTTCATTGAGGGGAGAGATCTTTTACCCAATCTTGCTAAGAAACAAAGCAACCACTGGAAAAAAATAAAAATTAAAAAAAAAAAAAGAAGAAAAAGAAACAAAGCAACCAGGAGAACAGAGACAATTTCAGCCTGGGAGTGCTGAGGCCTCACTCATGCAAAGTCCTATAACAAGAAGGGAAACCTGGCCTGGGGCTGGTCCCTAGCCAGGGCACCATGGAAGACTCTGACTCTTTCCTTTGGTAAAGATGGGGACACCAAGATGACAAGATAGGGTGGGCACACTAAGGGCACTCAGAACCTTAGCCAGGACCTCAGACTTAAGTAATCAATGGGGTGTGGCTGCTTTTGCTTTCTGTCAGATGGGGCCTGAATGGTGCAAGGCAGGAGGTAGAGGTCATGGCCTTGTCCTTGCAGGCTCCTGTCTCCTCCCTGCTGAGATTTAACCTTGGATCCTCTTCAAAGAGGTCAAAGATTTTTATTGACACTAGAGAAATGCCTGCACCTTTAAGACAAACCCTATGGCTTACTCTCCCCAAAGGGTAAAGCAGAGAGAAAGGTTTTTGGTTGCAAAAGGTTGACCCTGAACCCGGCTTCTAGAGTGGATTTGAGCATGTCTTCACAGTTCATTAACTGGAAGCTGCCTGAAAAACCAATGAGATCAGTCATTTCCAAATTCTTGGCATCAGAAGGCTTTTTGTAAAAAAAAGAAAAAAGAAAAGAAAAGAAAAAAAAAACTGTGGGGGCTGGACGGGTCTCAAGACCCCTCCAAAATTACATGCAAAATTATGCACGTACATGAGGTTTGGCGGTGGGGTGGGGGGTGTCTCTAGTTATCTTGATGCTCCAAGGGCTACTTGCTCCAGGAAGGGTTAAGAGGGGGCTGAAAGCGCCTGCTGACAGTCTAAGATACTGTGATTGTCACATCTATTTCTGTCACCTGTTTGCCTTTCTAAGCTCTCTGTTGCTCCAGCTGACATTTAAATGAGTTTGCATTTGCAGAGCCCACACCAACTGGCACTGTGGGTGCAGTGGGGGTGGGGGTGCGGAGGGTCCAAACCCAACAGATGGAAGAGGAGTGGCTGCTGGAGATTAAAATGTGGTCCCAGATCATCAGGAGTTGCCTGGGAGCCTCTGAAATGCTTTAAAGAGACAAAGCAAGGTGCTAGAGAAAGAGCTGGGATGTGGGTAGGACAGCCTAGCTCCCAGCTCTTCCTTTGAGATGCTGTGTGGCCTTGGACAATGCTCTTTCCCTCTCTGCACCTGTACCACGAGGAACGGTGTTTTCCAAAACGTGATGTGTCTGGTGCATGCCGTGACCTTAAATAACATCAGTGTACACACCGAGAAACTGCATCTCCTCTGCTTCCCTTTAAACTTTTGTTTCTGATCACACCATGGCAGAAGGCTCAGGGTGGTGCTGGGCGTCCGTGATACCTCTCTGACACCCTGTTAGCCCCCCAGCAAAGGCCTGGCTGCTGGTGAGCTGGACTGTAGCACACACTGTCGTCTGTGTGACGGCATTCTGCTTATGCACTGACGTCTTCTAGATTTCTAAGTGATTTTAAGAGTATGTGATCAATTGTGCTCAAAATATTAAGAAAATGATGGTACAGGCAGGCAGGACGTGGATATGACAAAACTGTAAAGGTGGGAAAGAATGGCCTCAGGGTCCCGAGGAGCACTGCCATGCTGGACCCCCATCCACCCAAGCCCCAGGGCCAGCCTTGGGCACCAAATGCCCTTCAGGCGAGCATCTCCAACTGGGTCATATATGGCTCTTGGAGTACCAGGAGGTGTTCTATGGGGCTTGTGAAGCCAGAGGACTCTGAGCAGTTTAAAACATTACTCTTTTACAAAAATAATGCGGCTTTATTGTGGTAGAAAATGCAAATTTGCTAGTCACTTTGCAATGCCCCTGGGCCCAGGAAATACTTGTTTTTGCTTTTACCTACAGAAGGGGGGCTGGCTAGGACTCCAGACTCCCAGCCTCAGACCCTGCGGAGGGTGATCCCTGTGAGACATGGGAACTCACTGGAGGGATAGGAGGTAACCCCTGAAGTTGAAGTCTTGAAATAGACTGGATTTGGCTGAGTGGGCCCAGGCAGGAGGGACCAGCAGAGTCTCCAAGGCAAAGCAGCCGTGGTCTGTGGATGTGACACATGATTTAACAGTCAATGTTCAGAAGAGAACGTGTGACAGGCTGCGCCAGGTCTTGTGCCCATCCCTTGGACAGAAGAGAGCAGAGCACCTTGACCTGTAATCTTAACCCCACTGCCAATAGTGAGGGTGGGAGGCTCCCCCAAAGGAAACTGGGTGCCTGTCCTGGACAGGGGGGTAAAGGGTGAGGACAGGCAGGAAACACAAATGTCCACCATGTCCCTTTGACTTCCTGGGCTTTGCTTTTCTCTTTTGTAAACAGGGATGAAAATGGTCTGGCCCTCTGAGGGCAGCTGAGGGAATTAAATGATGTCACAGGCGTAAGGGCCTGGATCTCAGTAACTGACACCCCATAAATGTCAGCGATTGGGTTTTTTAAATAGTTTTTTATTAAAAACAGTGTGCAAAACAAGCCACTGTCAGCCAGATGTGAGCCTGATGGATGCCACATGCTCCTTTCGGTTAAGCCACAGAGGCCTTCATGTTGGCAGACGTGGGTTCAAATCCTGGCTCTCCCCTGACCTCAGCCCTCTCAGTCCCAGTGGTCACATCTGGAAGCCCCATCTACCTGGGCATGAAGCCCAGTGTCTGGGTGCCAGATGTCAGCACAGCCCAGCCTGAAGGTGAAGGGGCAGGTGGGTGCCTTCCCTTAAAGGCTGAGGGTGAAAAGGCTGTGTTCCTGTCCCTGGAATGAGGTGGGGCCAGAGAGGGTCTCTACCTGAAGCATCCAAGTGATACACACTGATGCCATGGCCTAGCCTGCTTGGCTGGCTGGGAGCAGAGACCTAAGTCCCCCAGATTCCTGAAGCAGGTGACTCAGCCGGACTTTCAGGCCTGCTGCTTACAGGGATCTTGCGCAGGAGAAACCACCGCTGAGCGTCTGCTGTGCTCTCCACAGCTTCCTCCTGCTGCCTTAGATGACCCCCAGTGCCCCTGCTCATGACTATGTTCCCTTGTGCTAATCACTTCATCTCTCCGTGCCTTACCTGGTACTCTCATCTGTAAAACGCCCTATACAAGCCTTTGCTATCTTCATCGTCATCATCATCACCATATTTCCACTTTCCACACCCCTTTCCTGGTGATGATAGCTTCTTGGGTTTCTGAGATACTGGCTTCAAGAATCTTAGTTTGGGGGTGGCTCCTGTAGCTCAGTGGGTAGGGCACCAGCCACATACACAGGAGCTGGCAGGTTCGAATGGGCCCGGGCCTGCTAAACAACAATGACAACTACAACCAAAAAATAGCAAAGCACTGGCAGGCGCCCGTAGTCCCCGCTACTTGGTAGGCTGAGGCAGGAGAATTTCTCAAGCCCAAGAGTCTGAGGTTGCTGTGAGCTATAAGGCCACAGCAATCTACCCAGGACAACTGCTTGAGACTCTTGTCTCAAAAAAAAAAAAAAAAAGAATCTTAGTTTTTCCCTTGAGCTCTCTCGAAGTAAAAGTACACAGCCAGCATTTATTGAGCTTGCTGTGTGCCAGGCCCTGTGCTGAGCTTGCTACATGGATAACCTCACCTTAGTCCTATGAGATAGGTACTGTTACTATTATCATGCCCATGGAAGAAATTGAGGCATAGAAAGGCTAAGTGACTTGCTTCCTGCACGTGCCAGTGAGGGTTCGCAGCTACAGGCACTGAAGCCAAGCCTGGCTATCTTTTTTTTTTTTTTTTGCAGTTTTTGTCCAGGGCCAGATTTGAACCTGCCACCTCCAACATATGGGGCCAGTGCCGTACTCCTTGAGCCACAGGCACTGCCCAAGCCTAGCTATCTTAAGGTGAAAAGGAATTTACTGGAAGAATATCAGGTAGCTTGCAGGATCTTTACCACATCTGGAGAACCAGTCTCAGAAAAATAAGTAAGAGCCAGAATGGGGATGGTAGAGGGGGCACTGCTGGGGACACTGGCATGGGCACAGTCTGGGACCATTGAGAACTGGGCCTTTGCCATCACTGGACTATGTCAGCAATAGGATGGATGGATAGATAGGTAGGTAGACAGAGAGATAGATTCAGGAGAGGACCTTTATAGGGAAATTTGCTCATGCAATTATAGAGTTTGCGAAGTCTCATGACAGGCTGTCTGCAAGTTGGACAGAGAGGGAAGGCAGGAGCTGGGCTCAGTTCAAGTCCAAAGGCTGGAGAACCAGAAGAGCCAATGGTGTAACTCCTAGCCAAAGGCTGAAGGCCTGAGAACCTGTATGGAGGTAGGGGTTGGTCCCAGAGTCTGAAGGTCAGAGGACCCAGCATTCAGAAGGAT
Organism: Galago senegalensis; assembly: GCA_963575145.1. Taxonomy (NCBI): domain Eukaryota; kingdom Metazoa; phylum Chordata; class Mammalia; order Primates; family Galagidae; genus Galago; species Galago senegalensis. The sequence continues at coordinate 2,641 of CAUYTI010158758.1, read as the reverse complement.
ATCCAGCTCCAGAAGATAGTCCATTTGCCTTTCCTCTGCCTTTTTGTTGTATGCAGGCCCTTAGCCAGTTGCATGGTGCCCATTCACATTGGGTGTAGGCAGCCTTACTGACTCTGTCTACTGATTCAAATGCCAGTCTCTTTTGGAAACATGCTCTAGGCATACCCCAAAATAATGCTTTACCAGTTATCTGGGAATCCTTCAATCCAGTCAAGTTGAAACCTAAAATTAACCATCACAAATGCTCTTGGTACCTCTACCCTCTAGCCACGAGCACTAATGAACTCCACATGAAACACCCAGCTTTAGGGGTGCTTATTCTCTCCTCCCCATATGTCCATCAACTGGCTAAGGAGATGGTAGAGTATAAAGATGAAAACGCAGGACATTCTTGAGATGCAGAACTGACTCTGAGTGCCTCTGCTGAACTTCTCATCATGCAAAATCATGATAAACCTTGTCATTTAAACTACCTATAGTTGGATGCTTCTTTAATTGCTGCCAAAGTCTTCCTCTGCCACAATAGTACCTCCTGCATTGGGCTGTTTGGAAGGAATGAGACAATGATTATATTTAATACTTTTAGAGGGTTTTCAGTGATGTCACTCTCCATGAGTCAAACAGTAAACACATCCCTGAGTCAGAATTTTGAGTGCAGCAGGCTGGCCCCAAAGAAGCCTTCTAACCCACAGAGCAAGAGACGTGCTTGGCACGTGGTGCACTGCACACGCTACAAAGCAAATTGGTGACTCTGTTCCCTTTAAAGTCACAGATTGTTTTGACAATCACATTTAAGAACTAAGATCCTGGAGTCTCCCCAGCTCCACCCAGTGTACTTGCCTACCAAATTTTACATCCAGTTCCCAGGGGTTCATGGAGTAGCTCTTCTTATCAAGGGGGATGACGGAGGTGAGGTGCTTGGCAGTGCTTGGCCCCATTGCTGCCCTATGCCTTTCTTCCTGCTTCAGTGCTAACTCACTGCCCGTCATGCCCTGGGAGATGACTTGGGGCGGAGGAGGGGGACACATACATCTCTTCTTCCAGGATACAGGGCCTTTTGCACCCAGCCACAGGTTTGGGGAGAGGGAGGACCAGGCCCCTCCAGACTGTGACTCTAATACCCTTCCTCCTGCAAAGCTGACCTGTGCTATTGCACCAGGCTTGGCAAAGCCAACTCTCTTGAACTTTCTCTGCTGACCTCTTTGTCCACACATCTGGGCCTTCTCCTCCTAGGTTCAAAGGCAGATGGATGGTCCCTTGAGGATAGCTCACAGGCTCCCCCTGGGGTCCAGGAGTGGTCAGAGGGCAGGAATCAGTTGCACCCTTGGGACCCCAGCCTACTGCTGTCCCCACACACACCTGGGCCATCCCTTCACATACCCCCACACCCATGCAGTGCTCCACCCAGGGCACCCTCCCCTGCCTCCTTGCACCTGCAGCCCTCATAACATCACTCGGTTTAAAAACTGGTAACATTTGCTGTTAGATCCCTGAAGGCAGCACTGAGTTTGAGTACCTCTGTGGCTGGCACACACCTCCACCCCTAACCCTCCCTGCTCGCTAATGCTGTGGCCTTGGATGCAGCACTGACAATATGAGGGAGAAGGAGCCTGCCCCTCCTGACTCTACCCCTTGGACGCCTCCCCATCTGCTCATTGGGAATCCAGACCCGGTGGCAGGAGCTGGAAGCAGCTCTTGACTGATGCTGGCTATGGGGAGTAGGTAAGCTTTCTCAGGACCTCAGACTTGGGACAAACACCCAGCTCCTCCTGGGCCAGTGGCTCCTTGGGAATTCCCTGAGGGGATGGTTAAATTTGCAGACCTCCACAGGCCCAAGGAGTCAGCACCTCTGTGTGCTGTTTCCCCCACTCCCACTCCATTTTCTCCCAGTAATCAGCTCCTCTCTGAGGCATAGTGGTTTTGATGGCTTACTTCACTGTACTTTCTAGGAGGTCCTGAGACCTGAGTCTGGACAGTCAGAACATCACATCCTCTGAGCCACAGTTGATTGGTTCAGGAATGGGCATGTGACCCAAGCCTGACCAATGGGAGCCTTCCCAGGACATGCTGGAGCCAGGGCTGCTGTGGGAGAGTTGTCCAGGTTGCTGGGGGTACAAGGGCATCCTGCTGAGGAGGTTGAGTGGGAGCTGGAATCAGAAGGCCCCTTGCTTGGTGCAGGGCTGTATTTACCCACTTTTTTCTAGTTTTCACCCAACTTCCATGTGTTCTGGCAGAGGCCCCGGCACCTCTGGGGAGTTTTCAGGGAAAAACAGCTGTCGCTTTCCCTGTGGGCTGCACAAGGGTGGAATGTCAGCCTGGGGCTCAGTTTGCCACCTCATGGGAGAGCTGAAACATGAAGCCATTACCTAGGAATGCGGAGCTGAATAAAGGGGGAGAGTTGGAGGGAGCGAACAACCTGACATTTTTAAATAGCCTGGATCCAGCTATACCTGAGATTCAAACTTGCATTTTTTTAAAATTATAGGGCTCAATAAATTCCTTTTTTTTTTTTTTTTTTTGAGACAGAGCCTCAAGCTGTCCCCCTGGGTAGAGTGCCATGGCATTACAGCTCACAGCAACCTCCAACTCCTGGGCTCAAGCAAGTCTCCTGCCTCTGCCTCCCAAGTAGCTGGGACTACAG
>CAUYTI010158755.1:0-37741 GCA_963575145.1 Galago senegalensis | reverse complement strand
TTCTTTTTTTTTTTTTTTGAGACAGAGCCTCAAGCTGTCCCCCTGGGTAGAGTGCCATGGCATTACAGCTCACAGCAACCTCCAACTCCTGGGCTTGAGCGAGTCTCTTGCCTCCACCTCCCAAGAAGCTGGGACCACAGGCGCCCGCCACAACGCCCGGCTATTTTTTGGTTGCAGCTGTCATTGTTGTTTGGCGGGTCCGGGCTGGGGATTCGAACCTGCCACCTTAGGTGTATGTGGCTGGCGCCTTAGCCCGTTGAGCTATAGGCGCCGAGCCCATTCTCAAACTCTTGGGCTCAAGCAATTCTGTTGCTTCAACCTCCTTAATAGCTGGGCCTATAGGCGCCCGCCACAACATCTGGCTAGTTTTTTTTGTTGTTGTTGTGTGGCAGGCCCAGGCCAGGTTTGAACCCACAAGCCTCAGTGTATGTGGCCAGCGCCCTAACCACTGAGCTACGGGCACCCAGCTACCATCTTTTCTTGTTATGAACAATTACTGATCTTTTCTCTTTTACATATATAATTCAGATTTGTCTATTTTAAATCTCTACCCTACTGTCTTCTCACCAGGGCTGGGTCTCATAGGAAACATTGGCAGGAAGCAAGGGGGAAGGGAATTTTCCTGGGAATGTTTGAGAGCTGCTTTCTGGCTGGCAGAGATGCCACACTTATCTGAAAATGTACAGCTTCAGATTCCACAGATACAGATAATGTGAAGTTTCCAAAGTGGCATTTGTTTGGGTCATGCAGTGTTTCACTGTAACCTATTTTTGAGACGCCTTGAAAGAATTAAGGATCATGTTTCATAGGTAAAAGTCACTCATTTTAAACATGTTAGACACATTTGCGGAGGGAAGGAGTGGGTATGCTTTGCAGAGAACTGCCCTGGCCCTGAGGAGAACCCTCGGGTTCCTCTGTGCAAGGCCAGTCAGTGCCAAGGTCTCAGGAGGGTACCTGTGGTCATAGGGTAGGGAGCACGGGCAGGGTGTGGCAGGAGCTATATGGGGTTGAGGGTCAGGAGGCCAAGGAAGAACTGTGTGTCCCACTTCTGCCCCCCGGATGTGGCCTCAGTGTTATCAGCAGAAAGAGCTGAAGTCCTTTGCCCCTCTGCACATAACCTAATCACTTTGCTCACAACTGTCTTGGACAACACAGAAAGCCTTCTGGGGCCCAGTCTTTAGAGGTGGTGGAATTTTACCAAAGCAATAACTGAATTATGTGGTAGAATTCTAGGGAAGTAACAAGTACTTTCCATCAGCAGAGGTCCAAGATCTTCCTTAGGAATGAATCAGTTCAACACTGAGACTTTCATTTTTTAATATTATTTTTGACAAATCATAATTGTATATATTTGGGGGTACAATGGTATGTATGTGTATTTATTGAATATTATATATTGATATTATGTATTATATAATGATAATATATAACATATGCATTAATATATGTATATAATGCAGAATGATTAAATCAAGCTAATTAGCATATTATGACCTTGCCGGCCTATCATTTTTGCATGGTGAGATACTCAGTAGTCAGTTATTTTGAGATGCACTGTGCACCTTTCCTGACTACAGTCACCTGCTGTGCAGCAGGGCTCCAAACACTCCTGTCTGCGGCTTTGTATCTTCTGAGCAGAGCTCCCTGGACCCCCAGCCTGCCCCCCTCTGGTACCCACTGTTGTGTCCACTTTTCTAAGTTTGACTTCTGTGAATTCTACAGATAAGTGAGATCATACATGTTTCTGTCTGTGCCTGGCTTATTGCACCTCTAGGTCCACCTGCACGGGTGGCAGAGTTTGTCCGTCTAAAGGCCGAGCAGAGTTCTCTGTCGGTATTACCATATCCCTGTCCATCTGACATGTGGGTTGATTCTGTGTCTTGGCTACTGTGTGTGGTGCAGCAGTAAACGGGTGCAGATGGCTCTTGGATGCATCCGTTTCTTTTCCTTCCGATAAATATCCAGTTGTGGGATTGCTGGATCATATGGTGGTTCTATTAGTGGTTTTAGTTTTTTGAGGACCTCTATACCATTTTCCATAGTGGCTCTATTTATTAACATCCCCAGCAACAATGTTACTTTTTGATGGGAATGTAAATTAATAGAAGTGAATTAATTCTATTAAATTAATTAGTAGATAAAGGAAAAAGAGTTCTTTTCCTTTACATCTTCACCTATACTAATTTTTCATCTTTTTGATAAAAACCTCCTTAATTGGTACGAGGTGACATCTATGGTTTTATTTTGCATTTCCCTGCACAGTTTCTCACATACCTGTTGGCCATTTGTATGTCGTGTTTTGAGAACTCTGACTTTAGAATATCGCAGCCCATTGGTTCTAGCAAACTTCTACAAAATGTTTAGCTGGAAGAATTCATCAACTTGGGTGCAATTCAGAGTGGGGTGAGGTGTGCTTGTACATGTAAATGACAGAGTACGAGTCCGCCCACCAGGCCTGGGCTTTTAAACTGAAGACCCAGCCCAGGAACAGTGGCACTGCTGTCCCAGCTACTTGGGAGGCTGAGGCGGGAGGATCATGTGAGCCCAGGAATTCAAGGCTACAGGGAGCTCTGATGATGCCATTGTAGTCCAGCCTGGGCAGCAGAGTAAGACCTTGTCTCAAAAAATTAGTAAATAAAGACCCTAATGAAAGTAAATTGTCTGAAGCCTAAGTGTCCCAGTGGGTCTCGCTGAGCAGTGTGTCCCTGTGCACATCTGCTCTCATAGTCCCCAGCCCAGCTGTCAGCAGCATGGACCCACCCCTACCAGTGACTCAAGGTTCTGCCATGTGGGATCTCACAGGAAAATGAGGCCACCAGGGGAGGGGTAGGCAGTGTACGTCCAGGGGGGTCTGCCAGGTCTTGCCTCATTTGCCCAAACTTGAGCCCTTAGGATGGGACGGGGAGTTGCTGCAGCTGAACCCGGGGAAGAGGCGTCTGTCCCAGCGTGAACTTGAGCCCTCAGGATGGTGCGGGGAGTTGCTACAGCTGAGCCCTGGGAAGGGGCGTCTCTCCTAGCATGAACTTGAGCCCTCTGGATGGCACAGGGAGTTGCTGCAGCTGAGCCCTGGGAAAGGGGTGTCTCTCTTGCTGCCCTCCAGACATCCTGGGAGGGACCACCTCAGTGTCCTGTGCACAACCTCGTGTGTGGAGTCTTTTGGCCCTTAGAGCAAGTTTGAGGAGGAAATTGGTGGCAAGCCAGAGGCCTGGGAGGATGTGGCTGCCACTGAGAGGATGGTGGGAGCAAGGGGCTTCTTCCCCAGGTGTTGCTCTGGGGAGATGTCCCCCAACTAAAGGGTCATCAGTAGAGCAGTGATATATCTGACATCTGGGTTCACTGCAAGACCCTTCAGGATATGTGGATGACTGTGGGTGTTCATGTATGTTCACTTACATATGCATTTGTGAGAGGTGTGAGTAGGGATCCATGTGCACTGGGTGCTCATGTGTCCATGTGTGTACATTAGGTGTTCATTTATATGCATTTGTGTGTGAGGTACGTGTTTGTGCATGTGTCCATGTGCCCTGTGTGTGCTCACATACCTGTGTCCATATGCCCTGTGTGTGCTGACATGCCAGCATCCATGTGCCTTGTGTGTGCTGACATGCCTGCGTCCATGTGCCCTGTGTGTGCTGACATGCCAGCGTTCATGTGCCCTGTGTGTGCTGACATGCCAGTGTCCATGTGCCCTGTGTGTGTTCACATGCCTGAGTCCATATGCCCTGTGTGTGCTCACATGCCTGCGTCCATGTGCCCTGTGTGTGCTCACATGCCAGCATCCATGTGCCCTGTGTGTGCTGACATGCCAGCGTCCATGTGCCCTGTATGTGCTCACATGCCAGCGTCCATGTGCCCTGTGTGTGCTCACATGCCTGTGTCCATGTGCCCTGTATGTGCTCACATGCCCATGTCCCCTATTTGCTCGTATGCGTGTGTCCATGTGCCCTATGTGCACTCACATGCGTGTATGAATGTGCTCTGTGTGCTCACATGCCTGTGTCCATGTACCTTGTGTGTGCTAACATGCCAGTGTCCATGGTTCCTGTGTGTGCTCACATGGCCATGTCCATGTACCCTATGTACTCACATGTGTGTATCCATGTGCCCTGTGTGTGCTCACAAGTGTGTATCCATGTGCTCTCTGCTCACATGCCAGTGTCCATGTGCCCTGTGTGTGCTCACATGCCAGTGTCCATGTGCCCTGTGTGTGCTCACATGCCAGTGTCCATGTGCCCTGTGTGTGCTCACATGCCTGTGTCCATGTGCCCTGTGTGTGCTGACATGCCAGCGTCCATGTGCCCTGTGTGTGCTCACATGCCTGTGTCCATGTGCCGTGTGTGTGCTGACATGCCTGTGTCCATGTGCCCTGTGTGTGCTCACATGCTTGTGTCCATGTGCCCTGTGTGTGCTCACATGCTTGTGTCCATGTGCCCTGTGTGTGCTCACATGCTTGTGTCCATGTGCCCTCTGTGTGCTTACAAGTGTGTATCCATGTGCTGTGTGTGCTCACATGCCAGTATCCATGTGCCCTGTGCCCTGTGTGTGCTCACATGCTGGTATCCATGTACCCTGTGTGTGCTCACAAGCATGTATCCCTGTGCCCTGTGTGTGCTCACATGCCTGTGTCCATGTGCCGTGTGTGCTCACAAGCATGTGTCCATGAGCTCTGTGTCTGTTCACATGTGTGTATCCATTTGCTCTATGTGCTCACATGCCTGTGTCCATGTGCTATGTGCTCGCAAGTGTGTATTCATGTGCTCTGTGTGTTCACATGCCTGTGTCCATGTGCCCTGTGTGTGCTCACAAGCATGTATTCATGTGCTCTGTGTGCTCACATGCCTGTGTCCATGTGCCCTGTGTGTGCTCACAAGCGTGTATTCATGTGCTCTGTGTGTTCACATGCCTGTGTCCATGTGCCCTGTGTGTATTCATAAGCATGTATCCCTGTGCCCTGTGTGTGCTCACATGTGTGTATCATGTGCCCTGTGTGTGTTCACATGCCTGTGTCCATGTGCCCTGTGTGTGCTCACAAGTGTGTATCCATGTGCTTTGTGTGTGCTCGTATGCATGTATCTGTGTGCCCTGCGTGTGTGCACTCACATGGGTGTGGTCCCACACATGTATTGCGGGGTAAGAGATAAGGCCAGATTTGTCAAATGTTGATGATAATTCATACTGGATGTGCTTGGGGTCTTATTCCTTTTCTCTATATGTTTGAATGTGTTTGAAACATTTCCCTCATAAGCCCAAACTGACAAAATCCCATTAATAGAGAAGTTTATCTTGGTATTGACCAGGAAAATTCTTTGCGTCAATTTGCTTGGTCTTCCTGGTGACGCAGCCGTAATTGTCTTTAAGATTATTCATCTGCGGCCTGTTTTTGCTGAGCTGCACAAGAAGTGTTCAAGCCTCTCTGTTTTTCATCCTTGTCATCTCTGTCTGTCACCTTCTGAGAGCCGACAAGCTGTCAAGTCAGTGGTTTGGGGTAGCCAGAAACAAAACTGGATAAATACTAGCTGGTTGTTTGGGGGCCATGGATCCAGAATGCGCTCATGGGGGTGAGGCTCCCTGAGCCCGCTTCAGGACTGTCAGAGATCCCTTCCTTGGACGACTGGTGCTGTCTGACCAGGAGGTAGGGACCGCATGGCAGGTGGCTGCAGTAGCTGCCCAGGAGTGACAGCCAGGACTGTACTGAGGAGCTTTCTGCAAAGTGGGTATGATACTTCGTCTTCCTGGTAGGTACTAGAGAGAGACGGAAAGTGAGAGGTCTGGACACAGGCTTGTTGTAACTCTTCTTTAAACAACAGAAACGAACTGATGAGTCTTTGTGGTAGAGCAATCAGTAGGTTTCAGAGTTTGGCCCTGTGCCAGCCTCTGCCTGGGAGGGGACTGCAATCCAGAAAGTGGCATGTCCTGGGAGGTGGGGAAGAAGTAGAGAACAAGGTTTTGTCAAGAGTGTGGGGCCCAAAAGGAGCGTTTTTGTGTGTGTTCCTCTGAGATGTGGTGGCCATTGCCCTGAGTCGGCCTCAGACCCAGGTGATGAGGTGGAGATTGTCCATTGGGGGGCAGGGCTGAGAACTTGCTGCTAAGTGGGTGCCGTTGGGCATCCACTCCCAGGTCAGATGCAATGTCCACTCCCAGGTCAGATGCAATGGCAGAGGCTTGGGCCGGACCTGCATGTTCAGGGCTCTGCCCGCTCAGGCTGAGTTCTGCAGAGACCAACATGTGCACAGCTGTGTGGGACCTGCTCTGAGGAGCCCTGTCCATCCCAGTGACAGGGAGCAACTGGCTGGGCCTGGCTTCCTGCTGCTCACAGCTGCATCCTCCCGTGTGCTTCTAATCTCCTCCTCATAGGTGTGATCGTATCACCTGGGGAATTAACTCTGTGCAGACATGAAGGCAGGGCTCTGGGCAGGGGCCCGGGTCAACATGACCATGTTGTGGACAGCTATTGCCCCTGCCTGGCTCCCCTTGCCCTGTGGGTGGGATCTCAGGAGTATACCTGACTCTGAGGTGTCCCTGCGTGCAGTACCTGCTCCCCTTGCCCTGTGGTGTGACGCTCAGGTTTCCGTGGAAGGGTCAGTTCTGACACAAGCTGCCACTGGGCTGCAAGGAGGTGTCTGAGATGCCCTCAGCTGCCAGGCCACCTCTGCTGCCCTTGCAGGTCACCCCACCGGGCAGGTGGTTTTCTGACTCTTGCTCTGGAAAGTCTACATGGGAGCCCTGTCTTTGCTGCTCAGAGAAAAGTATAGACTAGACAGTACACGGGACATTTAAGAGATGGTAGCTTTGAAGTCTCAATACTGCTTAATCCTTTTGTGTGAAAACCCCACAGGTCATATTGTGGTTCTGTGTTAGCGAAGTTCAGATGGTGGGGTCAGAGGGCTGGGCTACTGGTGCTGAAAGCGCCACTGTATGAAGTCACCAGAGGCACCTTCGTGGGGGACCCAACTTGCTCAGTGTAGGGTGTGATTCAGATCGAGCTGTGCTAGCTGCTCTGTGTCTTTTGCTTTATTTTCTGAACCAGATAACCAAACCCACATCACTGATGAGACCAGTAGAAAAGCAGGTGGCCTAGATGCTCCTGTGTCTTGGGGGACAGCCGGACACACAAGTAGAGAGCCTGCCTGGGGGAGCTGTCCGTGGTGTCTGCTCAGGCATGGCCAGGAGCCTGTTTCTGGCTGTGGTTACTTTAAGACGTGATGTGCTCAGGTGGGGCAGGATGACCTGGTGTTGCTCCCCTTTCTAGTGCTTCACCTGCAGCAGGCATTCCTGCCTTATCTTGGTATCAGAGAATGAGGTACAGAATTTTCTTAGCCTTTTCCCTTCTGTAAGTGAGCGTGTCTCAGTCTCAGAGCTGGAAGAAGGATTGACCGCATCTTTTTTTTTTTCCCAGTTTTGGCTGGGGTTGGGCTTGAACCTGCCACCCCTGGCATATGGGACTGGCGCCCTACTCCTTGAGCCACAGGTGCTTCCCAACACCATCCTTTTCACGAGCCTGTGTCCAGCCACCACTCAGTGCCATCCACACAGGGTTCTTGTTTGCCCCTCTCAACTTTGCTCCTCTTTACAGAAGAGGAAGCTAAGTCCAGGCAAGCAGACTGCAGAGCCTACACCCTGAGTACTGGTTGCTCTGGAAGAGAGAAGGGCTTGGAGTCAATGTGCTGCCTGGGGACCTAGGTGGACAGTGTTTCTGCAGCACTGGGGCTGTCTTGGCACTCAACTCTCCTCTCCTGCTCCTCTCCTAGGATGCAGGGAGCCAGCAGATCGGCTTCTTACTTGGAAGCTGTGGCGTCACCGTAGCCTTGACTAGCGATGCTTGCCATAAAGGACTACCCAAGAGCCCAACGGGAGAGATCCCACAGTTTAAAGGTACACCAGTGGTCTCGGGCACAGGTGTTCCCTTGTTGGTGTTTGGGGTTTGGAGGAAAGCAGAGATGTCAGAGACTCCATGATATTGAAGTGTCCTTTGAACATGTACAGTGTAAGTGGAGAGAAACGTGGGTACTGTTTGCTGGGTAATGCTTAAGGGGGGGTTCTCATTTTTTCCAAGGTTGGCCAAAGCTGCTATGGTTTGTCACCGAGTCAAAGCATCTCTCTAAACCTCCTCGAGATTGGTTCCCGCACATCAAAGATGCCAATAATGACACTGCTTACATTGAGGTAAGTTGCATGCAGTTGCCTTTGGTCTGGGTGTATCCTTGGAGATTAGCGTGTGCTGACTAGCATGTGCTCATGATTAGCATGTGCTCATGCTTCAACACTGAGGGGCTCAGGCGCCTCACGTAACAGGAAATCCTGGTGATGTTGCCAGGCTCTGCCCCTTGGTAACACTTCCCTCTTATCTCTGTCTCCTTCCAGTACAAGACATGTAAGGATGGAAGTGTGCTTGGCGTGACGGTGACGAGGATTGCTCTGCTGACACACTGCCAGGCCCTGACGCAGGCGTGTGGCTACACAGAAGGTGGGACAGCCCCTGTTGACAGGTCACGCTCCCGGGGCCTGGGCTGGGTGAAGTGTTCCTTTGATCGGGGCACCTGCTGCAGAGACCATGAAACCCCCTTGGTACCAGAAAGTGTTCATGCCCAGGTGCTGATTTACTGGGCTGGGGTAATAGGATGTTGCTGCCTGGCGGCTTGGACAGAGCTTGGGATCAGGGTGCCCAGGGCTGGTCCCAGTGGGGCCTCTCCATCCATGCTGGGCCCCATGCAGCTTCCCCACTTAAGCACTGGGGACAGAGGCTCCACGTCTTCTGGGCACCCCCCCCCAAAAGAGCAAGTGAGCATGGGTGACCTTAGTAGTGTCTGGGCAGCATGTGGGCACTTGCTGCCCTTGGCTGGCAGGGATAGTGCCCTTGAAGGATTGAGGGGTGCTGTTCAGGACAGGCTCCCTGCTTCACTTCCACACCCCATAGTTTTAGCATTTGTGTCTAATGCTTTCCTCACACAGTCATCAAAGAGTCTTCCATCCCTGTCTTCAAGGTCCACCTCTCCTTTGTCATCACACACCCAGCTTGGGGATGGCTATCTAACAGGGCAACAGGAGCCAGCCCTGTGGCAGGTGCCAGCCGTAAGCTGCTGCATTTTCTGGGACACATGAGGGAGGTGAAAAGAAATTTTTAATCAGAAAAGACAAGTCAAAGTTAGAAAAGGAGACACAGAGGAGGAAGAGTGTCCCTGGGTGTGTGGGGAGCTTGGGCTGGTGGGACCTCGAGTGGGGCAGACACCCCCCCCGGCCCATTCTCCACCATGGGAGCAATGTTTCCCAAGGACTATTGCTGCTTCTGCCTAGGCTGGGTCTTGCTTGCGTCTCACTCTGTGCTGTGGCCATAAGTAAAAGACTCTGGCCCTTCTCTTGTGCAGCGGAGACCATAGTTAACGTGCTGGACTTCAAGAAGGACGTTGGACTCTGGCATGGGATCCTGACAGTGAGTGGCCCTGCCCTGCCCTGCCCTGTCCTGCATGTGGCCAAACTCAGCATATCAGAGTGTACCTGACTGAGTGTCAGTGTGGTCAAGTCCATCTTTCATGCTCTGAGAGGGAAGTACCCACCATCAGGGTCGTCCTGTCTTGGCAGCTCACAGGGCACAGAGGAGCGGCTTGGGGGCTGAGCTGACTGAGAGTTCAGCTTCTGGAAGAGCGTTCAGGGGTCACATGGAGGTTGAAGTTTTACAGTAATATAGCCATGTCCTGGTGTGGGGTCACATCCCACGCCTCTGTCTACCTTGGTGCCTTGGCGGTATTTTCCTGAGCATTTAGGGATCCACTGGTCCATCACTCTGTGTGAGTGGGGGGCAGATCTGCCCCTGGAATGACAGCCCAACTGTGGCCTGGACATGTGTCTGCCGCCCCTTGGGGACAGTGCTGGGCTGTGGCACTGCTCTGAGGAGCGACCTTGTCACCACGTGGGCCGTGCCTGGCACCAGGAAGCCTGGGCCCAGCTGCTGTGTCTGCTTCCCGTGTGATGACTCGTGTGTTGTATCTGGCAGTTTGATGCTGACACTCACCCTCCTCCAAGGTGAGACTCCTGAGTCCTCACATGAATGTTAGGAATGAGAGCCAAGAGTAGGCTGGTGGCTTCTTGCTTAGGTAGATCTTATGGACTCTCATGGGTTCCCTGTGTGCTGTGCTGTCCAGAGCACCAGGGTCCACGATGTGGGGTGGCACCTCGAGTGTCACAGCCCTTCCTACCACGCTCAGTGATACTGGAATACATGTGCTGTATCTGTCGCTTCCAGAGCGTCATGAACATGATGCATGTGATCAGCATCCCGTACTCACTGATGAAGGTGAACCCCCTCTCCTGGATCCAGAAGGTCTGCCAGTACAAAGGTGTGTCCTGTGGTATATGCTGTCCCCCTCCCCCATCACAGTCACCCGTTCTCAGCGTGAGAGGGTCTGACAGTGCGAGGTAACTCACTTTGCTCTTCTTCTTAGCCAAAGTGGCCTGCGTGAAGTCTCGGGACATGCACTGGGCACTGGTGGCGCACCGAGACCAGCGCGATGTCAACCTGTCCTCACTGCGCATGCTCATCGTGGCGGATGGCGCTAACCCCTGTGAGTGGGGGCCACTGTGCGTAGATGGCCTCGTTTTTCTTTGCACTTTGGTTTTTCTCTTTCTGATCTTTATTAGTAAAAAAGTTGTGTTAAGATAAGCAGGCAGCACTACTCACTGTGGCCAGCCAAAAGGCATGACGGCCTGACTGTCAAGCACAGGGCGGCGGCTGGTGCACAGCCTGGGGGTGTCTCTTCTGACCCCATGTCCTCAGCTGTAAATTGCGCCTAAATCATAAAGTTTGACAAGGACTGCATGATGTCACTCTGGGTATAGTTATGCTTTGGTGTGTGATGAGTGCTCAGGAAACACCACTGTTGATCAGTGAATCATCAGTTTTAATGGGATTTCATTATCACATCCTATCACAAAAAATGCTCAAAGTAAATTAGCCATTCTGCAGAATACTGTTAACACACTTGGAGTCAACTGAAACAAAGACCACACCAGCTTGTTTTTGTGAGAAGAATATGCAAAGCCAGAAACAGTGAATTGAAGGAAAGAATGTTTCTGACCACATTTACAAAGTGGTGTGTATACTTGCAAACTAAGGAAGCATAAACTTTACTGAATGCCTGATATTTAAAAGTAGACTTGTAAACAGATATGTTTTATAAGGATTTCTTTTGTTCACAATGTATGGGATTATTTTATAGTTTAATAAACTCTTTTTGGAGACAGAGTCTCAACTGTTTCTCCCTCAGTAGAATGCCGTGGTGTCACAGAGATCTCAAACTCTTGGGCTTAAGTGATTCTCTTGCCTCAGCCTCCCGTAGCTGGTACTACAAGCGGTTGCCACAATGCCCAGCTTTTTTTTTTTTTTTTAATAGTTGTTATTGCTGTTTAGTAGGCCCAGGCCAGGTTTGAACCTGCCAGCCCCAGTATATATGGCCAGTGCCCTAACCACTGAGCACAGGCACTGAGCCTAATAAACATTTTTTTTTAATCAGTAACTATATAGAACAGTATGTCTTGCATAAAGCAAGGTAGATCTCTGGGTTCAGAAATAGTTTAGCTGCTGTGTTCCTAGTACTTACACCTCAATCTTGTTATCCACGTTAACAGAGGGAGCATTTTCCTCATTTAATTACGGTTAAAGTTACCCATCTCTCAAGCCTCCTGTACTGAGCATGTCTCAGGGAAGTTATTAAAAGTAGCTTACAGTGAGCTCAGCACCTGTGGCTCAGCAGCTAGAGCCGCATACACCGGAGCTGGTGGGTTTGAATCCAGCCTGGACCTGACCTGCTAAACAATGACAACTACAACCATTGTGGCGGATGGCTGTAGTCCCAGCTACTTGGGAGGCTGAGGCAAGAGAATTGCTTAAGCCCAAGAGTTGGAGGTTGCTGTGAGCTGTGATGCCACAGTACTCTACTGAGGGTGACATAGTGAGACTCTGTCTCAAAAAAAAAAAAGTAGCTTACAGTCAACAAAAATATCTAATGTCTAGAAATTATATTATTTATATTCTTTTTTTTCATTCTCAACTTGTTTAATATGTAAAAGGATAATAAAAATGGTAGTCAGAGTTTCAGTTTTTAATACATTCTTAGAATGTTGGCCATCTAGAGAGCATTATTTCAAATAGCTGAAGAAAATTACCCAACTTTTTGACTCAAAAGTTTGGCTTCATTTTTTTTTTAAAAAGATCTAATTCCATGGGATTATGGTAGCTAATTTATCACAAGAATTAAATGTAAAAATGTAGAGGCGCTGAGCTACCAGCAGAAGTAAACACTATTGTGACAGTGACAGCTGGAGTTAACAGACTTAAGAGGCAACCGGTCATAAAATTACCTTTCCCTTGTAACAAAGTGTTAATTCTTTAACGTAAATTAATTATACATTCATCATGGTGTTTTAAAACAGTCAAGCCTAAATAAATTCTTCATATCATCAAAAAAATACATACTAAAAACCTGCTTCACCACATAGTTTTTCATTTGAGAGCTCTTGGGCTGGGCCATACACATTTACAGGGACTTTCTGCTCCTCAAGCTTAATATAAGTCTGGCAATTGTTTTTATAAAAATAAGACCAAGTTTAAAACCTCATCAAATTAGGATTCTGGTGTTAAATCAAGGAATGAGACACCAGAATAGCTGAAGCCAGTGGTTGTCAAACTTGAGACTGTATCCCATCAACTGGGGGGCTTGTAAAAACAATTCTCTGGTTTCCATCCCTAGAATTTCTGACTCCAGAGACTGGGTAGGCCTGAGTGTCTAACCTCCTAACAAGTTCCTGGGGGGACACTGATGCAGGGCCAGGAAACCCACTTTGAGAATGACTGGCCAATGACTGTAAAAACTTAGCACCATCTCCATTATATTCAGTGGTAGACAGGATCAGCTTTCTGTCAATCATATTTGTCCTGCAGGGGATGATAGGGAGGTGGCCCTCATGAGTAATACCACTGCTCAGTACTTTGTACCATTAAGAGTTCTAGACTCAGTTAATAGGGAGGGCTTCTGCCAGCATGCGATGTATTTTACAACGAAGCCATACATAATATATTTGAACTGTTTTATTTAATGCTGAAAATTTACCCTAGGGGAGAGAAGGATGTAAAAAGAAAGGAAAAGGCACAGTATTGTGCCTTTCCAAGTTGTCCTTGGAAATGATGAGGTTTTTTTTTTTCCTTTCAAATAACTTCACTTTAATGTAACTTCAAGCCCAAACACTGTAGTAGGTCAACAGTCTCTTGGTACCTATGGGGGCAAGAAAGGCAAGACAAGCTCCTGGGAGAACGGGGTGCTGGGGACCCTGTCACTCCACAGACTCTCCTTAAAGCAGGGTCTTAGACAGGAGAACCCTGAGTTCTGTAGGTTTGAGGGTATTATATGGGTCACTATGAAAGTTTTGAGACATACTATTTTTTTGTCCATTATTTCACTTTCAAGAAATATGATGGACAGAGTCCTTTCTCAGTCATTTGCTCAGCTTTTGGTGTTGCTGGGAGGGCTTCCTTTGTTGCCATCCACATGGATTTTACATTTCTTGGTTTTTGTGTATCTCAATGCTTTTATAATGACCCACATTTCTTTTGTATGTATGTATGTATGTAACATAAACAAGAAATTGCCCTAAAGGAAGTGTTTTCCACCCTGCCAAGCTCCTTGTGCATAAGCCTTAACTTGAAAGCTGTTCGGTATCTTGGTGGTGGGGGGTGTTGGGCCAGCCACAAAGCTTCAGGCCTCTGATTGTGTCCCTCTTTCACTCCAGGGTCAATTTCTTCTTGCGATGCGTTTCTCAATGTCTTCCAAAGTAAAGGCCTTCGACAGGAGGTCATCTGCCCTTGTGCCAGCTCACCAGAGGCCCTCACTGTGGCCATCCGGAGGTATGGAGTTGCATCATTCATGCGGGCAGCAGCCAGGGCAGCCCAAAGAAGCAGTAGATGGGGCCCTGAAAATCATGGCAGCTGAGCTTAGTGTGAGGATTAAAAAACCGGACCTGAGCTTTCAGGATGAGTTTGCTCCTCTCTTATATGCCAGAGAGTGGGCTCTAGTGCCTAGTCCAGGTTTAGTCCCTAGAAAAGCATTTCTCACTCTCTGTAGCTTTGTTTTAAGCCCTGAGTAAGTGGAACTGTGCCCAGAGGCTTCTGGACCAGTAGCCTCTCCCCCTCACAGGTCACTCAGATGGCCATTTGCATGCATTCATCTCAGGTCTAATTTGGGATGTTGGATGAAATGAGGTTTTTGCACCCCTTGGACATGCAGTGTGTTTGGTCTGTCCTTTCCACTTCTGGAATACTGCACTTTAGAAAAACCTCTGGTTTCTGAGCTTTTGAAGGACAGGTGGCACATCAGATGGTCCTCGGGTCTGTGACATGTCCATCCCCTAGACCTGAGGTCTGGTCCACAGAAGCACAGAGTATGAAAGGGCAGTGGCACTGGGAATCTCTCCCAGGTGAGACAAGATGTGCTGAGCACTGTCAGCACCCCAGGTGCAGGGAGACCTGTGTGGGCATCACCATCCTTACCCAGGCTGCGTCAGTTGGAGCTCTAGCTCTCAGGCATCTGCGTTGTCTCAGCACTTGATGTCTGTAATATGACTTATATTTCTGTCACTAGTTGAGGTTTATCTACTGTAGCATATGAAATAAGATGTGCTCAATCATAAGAATGGATGATGTCGAATACTCAGTGTACAAAGTCATGAGTTCTGCTCTATGTTATTGAATTATTAAGGTTTCCAGAAATATTCACAGAAGAATTTCCTTCATTAAGAAACCTGGTGCTTGGGGTGGCACCTGTGGCTCAGTGGGTAGGGTGCCAGCCCCATGTACCGAGGGTGCTGGGTTCAAGCCCGGCCCCAGCCAAACTGTAACAGAAAAAAATAGCCAGGTGTTGTGGTCTGTAGTCCCAGCTACTCGGAAGGCTGAGGCAAGAGAATCGCCTAAGCCCAAGAGCTGGAGGTTGCTATGAGCATCACAGCACTCTATTGAGGATGATAAAGTGAGACTCTGTCTCTACAAAACAAACAAACAAAAAGAAACCTGGTGCTTTTAGGCATTTGCAATGTAATATCAACTGAGCAGGCTGAGAGACTGAGAATCTTTAAGGCATCAGAAGCCACTTATAATTTTGGTTAAATCAGAAAAGTCTGAATGTACTTTAAATTGATCCATGATGGAGCCGTTCCAGAATCAGATCTTCATTTTTTAAAAAGGATTGTATAGTTGCCCCTCAGGCGCAGGGTAAAGGTGAAGGTGCATCTGCTGTGGGCAGCCCATCATAACGCCCATGAGTCAGGAGTGTTAGACAGCTCCTGTTTTCATTTTCAAGAGCATTTCATGAAAAATTTGTGTGGCGGCTCGGCACCTGTGGCTCAAGTGGCTAAGGCACCAGCCACGTACACCTAAGGTGGCAGGTTCAAATCCAGCCCGGGCCCGCCAAACAACAATGACGGCTGCAACCAAAAAATAGCCGGGTGTTGTGGTGGGCGCCTGTGGTCCCAGCTACTTGGGAGGCTGAGGCAGGAGACTCGCTTGAGCCCAGGAGTTGGAGGTTGCTGTGAGCTGTGATGCCACGGCACTCTGCCTAGGGGGACAGCTTAAGGCTCTGTCTCAAAAGAAAAAAAAGAAAAACATGTGTGGCTTGGACGTGGGACCTGGTTGGAGACTGCAGAGTGGCACAAACTGTGCCCTCAAACAGGGCCTCTATGTTCACATCTTGCATTTTCCTCCCTGGAGAGGGGTTGTTCCTTGCTCTCTGACATGGGATGGTGGGCAGAGCCTGTTGTGAGCTCTCTGGGCCTTTTGTTTCCCACCTTTCTGTTTTCTAGCATGTTTCTGATTTCATGTTACTTTTTATTCATTTCATCAAATTTTGTTTGGCAGACATTGTTCTTAACACACTGTTCTTCTGAGCACTTGCAGGCTCCCATAGACTTTCTCAGCCTTCATGACACTCCCCAGTGTTTTCATGATCAAAAGGAAGGTATATTAACCCTCACCCGGTCCAGAATATACCCGTGGGACACACACATGACTGAGATTTGCTTAGCCTGTTCTCTGCAGGGCCTGTGGCATACTCCTTGGTCTGAGTGTGTAAGGCTGGGTCCTGTGTGTCTCCAATCCACTCTATTATGGTTAGTGGCAGTACAACCTCATCTGCTCTTGAACAAGATGAAGGATCAGAAAAGTAGACAGGAGGCTGAGGTGGGAGGATTGCTTAAGGCCAGGAACTTGAGATCAGCTTGGACAAGGAAGCAAGACCCTATCTACAAAAAAAAAAAAAAAAAAATTAGCCTGGCTTGGTGATGGCACCTGTAGTCTCCAGTACTCTGGAGGCTGGGGTGATAGGATCGCTTGAGGCTTGAGTGCAGAGTCCGAGGTTTCTGTGAGCTGTGGTAACACCACAGTGCTCTAGCCTAGGTGACTGACCTGTCTCAAGAAAAAAAGTCCATATGTATATATTATATATATGAAAAAGTAGACTGATTTTATTTCTAAGCTATTCTTACTGCTTCTTATTGACTTCATGGTTTTAGCCAGATAATGCTAATTTTTGGAAAATATCCTGTTAATATATTTGAAGGTGCAGGTTCCTAACAGCACTCACAAGTACTTTGATTTACCTCACTTGTTTACCTTCCTTCTCGGACTTTAGAATCTTAAATGCCTGTAAGCAAAACTAAGATGAAGGAGGGCACTTTTGAAATTGAGGCTCAAATCCCCCTCAAAGACAACTAAAGGAAGCAGCAAGGAGCAGGTAATGGTCAAACTGCCCATTATAGGAGGCACTCTGTGATGTAACCACCTGGGCCGTGACCAGCTGGCCAACACGGAGGTGGTCACTACCGTGCTGATCTGCACATGGGTTGTGCAACCTGTATGGCTTGGCCAGCGGAGTGAGGAGGTCAGATGTAGGTTCCATTTTAGTTTCTACACACCAGCACCCCAAGCAGGTTGACTGGTGGCTTCAGGCCCAGGAGGCATCTCTGTGCTGAGCTACAGTGCCAGCCAGCCCAGCACCCTGAGGCCTCTGTGGTTCTGCAAACTCTCATGGGGCCATCTCTCCAGCATGCAGGGCCAGGACATATTTTGTTTTTTGACGTGACTTAAAATCACACTGGGCTTCCTCGGGACCCTTGATGGGAGTCAGGCCTCAGTGCAAGGCCCTCAGTCAGCAGGTGACACTAGGTGCCCGGGGTTTGTCCAGCACTTTTTAGACTTAAAAATGCCTTAAGTCTTTCATTTTGGTTTTCATGAACACTTCAATCAAGGAAGAGGCAGGTGATTGGACTCATGTGACTTTGTTTAAGACAGATTGATCCCTCCTTAGAGATGAGGGTGCTGATACCGTGTCCCCAAATGCCTGTGCCCCTCTTGCTGAGAGGCTGAGGTGACCCAGGGCCACAGACCTGTGTGCTGGCACCTCCCTCGGCCCTTCCCCACTTGCCAAGCTTCACAGAAACAGGATCTGGGCTACGGACACGTGAAGAATAGTGTCTTGGATCTTGACACTGTGTCGAGGACTCGGCTGTTCTTCACCTGGGTGGGAAACATGGGGCAGAGGACGTGATTTCTACTTTAAGTGCCATCATCTGCTCATATCTCATTGTTATCAGGGGAGCAGTGTATAAATATTATAAATGGATAAATACTCGTACTATTCAAGGCTATTTAGCACCTTCTGCCCCTCTTGATCCTCTGTCTCCCAGCGGCCCAGCTGGGGACTCAGAACCTGTGCCCCTTCCTTGGCCTTGTATCCCACAACCAAGCCTGAATCCAGGCCTGATCCCTTCTGATGGCCACTTGGTCCCCCAAGCCCCTCCCCCCGCCCACCACATCCCCTCCCACTCTCCACCCCCAACTTTCTGCTCTCTGCTCTTCACTCCCTGACCTCCTAATCTGGCCAGAGCTTCTGTGACCCTCCTCTGGGGACAGGTCTGCCAAGGCCTCTCCTGCCCACCTCCTGGCCTCCAGCCCTTCAGCCCTTTCTCCTGTATAAGTCCAAGGCCGGTCTCTTTGCTCTGCCTGGATGTCCCCCCCGCTCAAGCCTGGCAGCAACCCCCAGCCAGAGAGGCCTACCCCACCCACCTTTTGCTGGCTTTCATGTGCTGTGGGATTTACTGATATATTTATCTTTTATTGTCATCTCTGCCTGGTAAATAGTTGGTGCCTAGCATGCAGTATTTTTTTGTTTGTTTGTTTGTTTTTTGAGACAAGGCCTTGCTCTCTTGCCTGGGCCGGAATGTAGTGGTGTCATCATAGCTTGCTGCAGCCTCCAATTCCCAGCCTCAAGTGACCCTCTCTCCTTGGCCTCCTAAAGTGCTAGGATTATTGATGAGAGCCACCATGCGTGGGGCACTGTGGTTTTTGAATGAACAAAAATAAAATGTAAGAAAATCTCTCCAGTTTGCTTACCTCTGACAATCCTGTTTCATTCAGCAGAAGTAAAGGCTTCTAATTCTAAGGGCCAAGCCCATTCCTGTGCATGTGTGTGGTGATCTGCAAAGCTCACCTGTCTGTCACACGGGTGGAGCTGGGTGTCGTTTGGCTTTTTGTTTTCCTTTCACTTGACAATGTGGGGCCACTGACAACCTGGTCTGTTGAAAACTGCTGTGTTTGTCATCAGCTATCAACAGCCCCCCAGGGTGGCCCAGAGAAAGGGGCACCCTGGGCTGAGTGTTCACAGTCACGCTCTGTGCCTGGAGGGCTCTGGGCAGGGAACAGCTGCAGCAAACCTTTCAGCAGCCTTCCCAGTGCAACAGCTGGGCTTCAGTCAGAGCTGTGGACCCGCAGGTGTTGAGAGGAGCCCACACACTGGGCAGGGCCCCAGCCAGAGCCTCACCTGTGGCAGGGATTCTCCTCAAAGCCACCATGTTGACAACCTCAGACCAGTTTTCTAATTGGCCTCATTCAGATTCGAGAAGAAATCAAAGGATAAGAAGGTCCAATTTTAGTGTTCTAGGTTGAATAGGAATGACAATGTCATGAGCATCGAAAGTGGCCCTTGGGTGGAGGTTGCTGTCAGGTCACTGTCCTCTTGCCCTGACATGCTCTTCTGTTGTGTCGAGACGGTTGCTGTCCTTTCTGTAATTTCATGCAGAGGATGCAGATTTGCACTGTTAATGCCAATTTACGGGAGGACAGTGGCTTCAGTCAGCTCCTGCACTTGGACTCTAACTTGGGCAACAGCTTATTTCAGTGGTGAATGTTTTCAGGGGAGAGACCAATGCTGGGCTGTAGCAGTCTTCTCTCACTGTCCTTATATTTAAATCATTTTCAAACAAATTTGAAGATGGCACTCATGCTTCAATTTTTATGAATGAGCCCATCTGGGTTATTTCTGTAACCCACAGGGGAAGGGAATTCCTCACATGCTGGGATTTCTTGTGAATTATTGTGTCCACAGAAAGGTTGGGACAGATATTCTTTTTTTTTTTTTTTTTTTAAAGAGACAGAGTCTCACTTTGTTGTCCTCAGTAGAGTGCTGTGGCATCACAGCGCACAGCAACCTCCAGCTCTTGGATTTAGGCAATTCTCTTGCCTCAGTCTCTGGAGTAGCTGGGACTACAGGTGCCCGCCACAAAGCCCAGCTAAGGACAGATATTCTTTGTTAGAAAGATGTATTCGTGTAAATGTGATGTATTTGTCTAAAGACCTGAAGAGAATTTTGCAAGTGCCAGAGGTCAGAGGCCAGGTTACTATGTAAAAAATAGCTTTGAGAAGTCCTATGTAGCCCTTCTGAATGGGGCCTGGGAGGCCTGTTTGGCCTGATAAACTTTCCTATGTGTCACTTCAAGGTCCAGTGTTGCAGGCAGCATCACAAGTCCCACATTTCGTTGACTATAACTTTCAGAGAGAACAGCATTGCCTGGTTCTTCTGCAGAGGGCCCAGGTCACCCTTCACCCCAGCAGTTCTGGGACAAGGTTTCCTCAGTGCTGTGGTTAGGGGTTCCCAGGAATGCTCACTGTGCCCTGGTGTGAGGAAGAGATCGGATGTCCAGTGAGCAGTGTGGTGCCACCAATTGCTGGCAAAGAGTTTAGTCCACTTTGCAGAAAGTGGTGCTCATTTATCATCTCTGGTAATCAGATGGGTTTGTTCACTGTTTCTAGACCCACTACAAAGAGCCACTTTGTGGTTCTTTCCTGAGAAATGTCTGCCTTGGCAAGTGGGGGCAGCTGTGGGACGGCAGTGCCCCAACCCCAACGTGTCTCATGCAGAAGAGTATGGGTTGGAAGGTTTGGGGCTCATAGGATGGATGAAACCTCCAGCATTCCCCTTGCTAAGTAGGCAGGGGGCAGAGGAGCTTCTGAGAGCCTCCAGTGGACCCTACTGGGGGTTGGAGTGGGGATTGCTGGCACCTCTACAGGATGTGCCCTTCAGCTATGCTGCCCAGTGGGAGGCAGGCCAGAGCCACTAGGAATATGCCATTCTCCAAATCAGTGACCAATATTTATTGCAGAGTATTTGAGTTTTTTTAAGAGTATGAGGAATTTTTTTAAGAGCATGAAAAAAATTAAGAACCTGAAGGAACAAAGTCAGGAGAAGAGTCTCCCTTCCTTGTGCATCTTCAGACATGTGTGTCCTCATATGTGTGCCTGCATGTATGTGTCCTCACATCTTCATGTGCGTCTGCATGTGTCTATTCTCATGCATGTCTTCATGTATCTGTCCTCACGCACATCTGCATGTATCTGTCTTCATGTCTGTCCTCATGTATGTCCGCATGTGTGTCCTCATGTGTGTCTGCATGTATCTGTCTTCATGTGTGTCCTCATGCGTGTGTCTTCATTTGTTTTCATGTGTGCCCTTGTATGTGTCTGCATGTATCTGTCTTCATGTGTCCTCATATGTGTCTGCATATATGTCTTCTTGTGTCTTCATGTGTCCTCATATGTGTCTGCATATATGTCTTCTTGTGTCTTCATGTGTCCTCATATGTGTCTGCATATATGTCTTCTTGTGTCTTCATGTGTCCTCGTATGTGTCTGCATGTATCTGTCTTCATGTGTCCTTGTGTCTGCATGTATCTGTCTTCATGTGTTCTCAATGCATGTATCTGCATGTCTTTCTGCGTGTGTGCCCTCACATGTCTCTTCATGTGTCTGTTCTCATGTGTGTCTGCATGTCTGTGTCCTCATGTGTCTGCTTGTGTGTCCTCATGAGTGTGTCTGCCTTCACATATGCCTGTCTTTGTGTATTTGTGTCCTCATCTGTGCCCGTGCTCATATGTTCATGGCCAAGTGGGATAAGAAATATCTCTGATAAGGTTGCCCTGGCCCCTGTAAAGCTGTGTTTTTACCCAGGTTTTTAAAATATTTTATTGTCTTTGAGGTAGTCAAATAATGAATTCCTGATGCCTGAAATCCTCGGTAGAAATATACAAAAGGGCAAATACAAAGTAAAAACCAGGAGTTATTTTCTGGCCCCCATGTTCCTTCCAGGCTGCCTGTGCAAGTCTGTTTCTATCCCCAAAATGTAGATTCATAGAATTAATTTTTTAAGGTGATGTTGTGATGATGATTTTATCAACCTAAAAAAATATATTTGGCCTTTTTTGAGTAGACAGTATAGTTTGAATACCTTGATACTATAGCAATGAAAGGGTGAAATTATGTAAACAGTGATTAAAGCAATAATTCCAGATGACAATAAAGACACCCCCCCACCCATCAGCATAATCGTCTACTTTTTGAAAGTATCAACCTGGAAGTCAGAAAGCTGCTTCCTCCTCCCTGCTCTGTGTCTAGGCTGGGGCTGCAGTGCGTCTTGGGTCCCTGTCCTGGCCTTTCACTGTTGGCTTCGCACCTGGGCAGCACTTGGGACACTGAGGCTTGGTCTGGGAGACAACGGTGCTGATGGGCAGGAGGCGCTGCACAGCGCTGCAGACGTAGAGAGAATCACGGATGCACTGCTGCTGTTGTCAGCACGGCCACAGTGATAGTCAAGCACACGCAATATTCTGCGAGGGTCTGTCCCATCCAGTTGCTGCAGTGACCTGTGACCTCACTCCTTGTTCTGCAGACGAGCTGCTGCTCCTGAGCCGTGAATCACCAGGTTGGAGATTGCGTGTGAGGAAGAGGAAAGGCAGGGCTCTGGGCTCTCTCTTGCAGAGGATTCGGCAGGTGACGAGGGCTCTGAAGCTTTGCAGAGGCAGGTGCAATTACTCTGGTGAGCTCTGGAACTGGAAATTGTCAAACTACCTGTTACAGACTTGCCTCACGCTTATTTTTTATTAACATGTTGAGCCCAGCGAGGCTCTGTGTACTGTCAGGAGTAGCGAACTGTACATGTGTTCACTGAAATTTATAGTAGATCTTTCTTTGATTGTTAAGCAAGCAAGATTAGCTAAAGGTTCTCTGAAGGCTTTGCAGAGGCTGCAATGCTGTGACGGGTAAACAGTGGTGCAGACCGCCTGTGCAGAACATTCATCTGGAGGTGTCATGGAGGGCACATGTGCCCTTCTCTGTCTTAATTCTCACGTGCCCCCCTCTCTGTCTTGATTCCCACATGTGCATCCTTTTGGCACTGCGAGTGGCCTCACGTGTCACGGCCTCACAGTTCTGGGAACTGCCTGGACTTGTGATCTCGGGAGCCTTGTCTCTGGACTTGTGATCTCGGGAGCCTTGTCATCCTGTGGCTACCATTTCATCTTGGAACAGAGTTCAGAAGTTGACAAATTGGTCTGTAGCTTTATTGGCTATTATTTAATGTGCTTTTACCATTAGAGTAAATGTTTTTTAAATTCTCATGAATTCTGCTTTTGGGGTTTTTCACTCCCTTATGTAGTTTATCTGCTCAGAGTTTTTATTTCCTGGGAAGGTGGTGATGGAGGTGAACATAGCCTAACTTGGTTAATAAGGGACACAAATTGGAACAGAAAGGAATGGTTTTTACCCATCCAGTGGGGTGAAGTTTTAAAGTTTGATTGTCAGTGTTGGCAGGACTGCTGAGGTGTAGGCGCTGGGGCTGGGGCCATCTGCTGCTGGGGCTGGGACTGTGCCCAGCCTCCGTCCCCTTTGCAGCCCATCTGCATGGTGGGATCATGGTGCTGGGCCTGCCCCCAGGACTGTTGTAGAGACAAGAGTGTCAGGTGTAAAGTATTGACGATGTACAGCATCTTGCTAGTGCTATATATGTGTTTAGTAAGTAATAATATAATACTCTGTTCTTTTAGTGGAAATACAAAATAAGGCTCCCTTATAGAAGGTTTTAGGCTTTATTAAATTCTTCCACTTTCTTTCTAGGTATGTATCTTATAGAAATACTGTCAACTGTTTAAAAGTTGAATGAAAGAAACCAAATGAATATATATTTATATTATTGAACATAATACAACAATAGCTTGATTCATTGGTGTGTGCACACAACACACCACTTCCATGCATGTTCCCACACAGACCAGGAAAGAAGTGCAGATATATTTGGGGAAAAGAGTAGGCTGCAGAAAAATGTGCATACTATAAATCTGTTTTTCTTTGAAAATAAGTTTGTTCATATACACCCCTTTTTTTTTTTTTTTTGCAGTTTTTGGCTGGGGCTGGGTTTGAATCCTCTACATCTGGGCATATGGAGCTGGCACCCTACTGCTTTGAGCCACAGGCGCCGCCCTATACACCCATATTTTATACATAACTTACGTATAACAATATTGATCCATGTTCCCTGTGGGACAGGTCACGGGATGGACGGGCTCATGGGACGCACACAAGGACTTCCCTTTTTGCTGTGATGTTCGGCTTATTCATACTAACAATGTGCTCCTGTGTTACTCATTTCAATCTTCATAGAAAGGAAACAGCAGTGAACTAAGACATGCTTAGGGTCCTAGGACTGAAGGTAGAAAATGCCAGGACAGAGAAGGTGCTTTCTGATTTTCCCACTTCTCAGTGGGTTTATAGAATGTGACACCATCATCAGCCTGGACCATCTGTGTGTGCAAAGACTCTGTTTCTGAGGAAGGCCACAGTTATCCTGGAGGGAGGGGCACAGTTCAACCCGTAAGAGGTGCTCAAGCTTCTCTCACTTGTGTGTTGAGTCTTGGGAGGAGAACCATGAAGGAAACAGTGGTCAACATGCCTAGAACACTTTTGTTTTTTCATTTGCAAGTTCTGATTTGTTTAGGGTCTTTGGAAAAGAAAAAGCCAGACTATTCCTGCCTTCTTAGCTCATCATGTGCAAGTAGTAGTTTCATGTGGTTTATTATTTGGGTGGACTTGACTTCTGTCTGGTTAGCCCTACCCTTCTTGATTTTTACATACAGAATAATGGTATTTCTGGACTCTCTTATGCTTTTTTAAATATACAAGTTACTTAATTCAAATGAGATCTATCACCCCATATATGTCTTTAGATTTGTTATAAATCATAATAGTTTCAAGTTAAATAGTAAATTTATTTAGATCTTAAACTACCTTAAATATCTGTGTGTGGAAAATTACAGAAATAGATGTTATGTTTACATCAATTGTGGTCTCCCATTTGAACAGACAGTGGAGAATCTTTACTTTCTGGGGAAAAAAATCCATGATGTTGGAAATAGTTTATTAATTTAGTCAACAGATACTTAAATCATTGGACACTATTCCGGGGCTGCATCACACAGGAGCAGAGTGGACACTGCTGCTCTCAGGAAGGTCTGCTGGGGGAGGCCGCAAGTGTATAGTCAGGTGGTGTGTGTGGGGTAGAGTCTGTCCAGTGAGAGAGCCACAGACCCTCAGGAAGGACACGCTGGGTGGAGCCTGCTCAGCGCTGTTCTTCACACATGGGCTCTGGGAGGCTACACATTGAGCCTCTTGTCTCCTGACCAGGGAGAACTCTGGACAGGCCTATCATCTAGGTAATTTTCCCAAGAACCTGGCTGCCAGATGGCACATACAGCTCTACCTCCAGCCCTTTCTAAAAAAGTGGCGTGAGCCAGGTGTGTACCTCCACAGGCTGGGCTGTTAGATTTCCCTCCTGCTCCCCATTGGTACCTGTGTCCTCAAGAGATGTGGCTGTCTCTTTCCAGCCAGCTGCAGATTGGGGGGGCAGACAGCAGGAACTCGGGGAGGCATCCAAAGAGAGGCCCAACTCAGGGTATTTTTATGATGTCCTGGGAACTCAGGCAGAGTTAGTTAAGTAACTGGTATATTTAAAAAAGCATGTAAACACTCACACAGACACTGCTGTTACAGGCCCACAGATGACAGCAACCAGCCTCCCGGCCGCGGTGTCCTGTCCATGCATGGGCTGACCTACGGTGTCATCCGCGTGGACTCAGAGGAGAAGCTGTCCGTGCTCACAGTGCAAGATGTTGGCCTTGTGATGCCTGGAGGTGAGTGTGGGCCCTGGACTGATTTGGTACTGGGTGCTTAACCCGTCCCCCCTCCTGTATCACCCATCCCCCTCTCCCCACCCTCCCCTCCCTGTGTCACCATCTCCCCCTTCCCGTGTCACTGTTCTCCTTTCCCTTGTCACCTGTCCTCTGGTGTGAGCACCCAGGCTGTACCACTAGCCCTCTGGAGTTTTCATTAAGCTTAAGCATTTAGGACAACTTTCCTGGTAAAATATAACCCCAAATACTTGAACATGGCAAAGGGCTACTTTGCACACTGGGACCCCAGGACCCCAGGACCTTCTTTTTTTTTTCATTTATTTTTTATAATCAGTTATTTTTTATTAAATCATAACTTTGTATATTGATGCATTTATGGGGTTCAGGTACTGCTTCAATATACAATGTGAAATGTTTACATTGAACCAAGTAACACATCCATCACAGTTATACTCATTTCTTAATAGTTTTGAAATGTACCATTGCATCATGCATGTTAGGTGAGGTCCCCCCAAATACCCTCCCTACTTCCATATCCTCTCTCCCCACCCCTCTCTCTCTCTTCCCTTCTATCTTAATGGACTATAGTTATGATTGTGTAGATGGTTATATATTGATTTCATAGTAGTATTGAATACATTGGATACTTTTTTCCTTTCTTGGGATACTTTACTAAGAAGACCTTTTTCCCCAGAAGGCAGTATGGCCAGCTCTGCCCTCTATGTGGCCCGGTAGCCTCCCTTCTCTGAGCCAGAGCACCTGCCTCTCGGCCCCAACTCAGCTAAAGCTGGACACTCCAGGGAGCTTTCCCAGAGGCTTTAGAAATGTGTGAGCACTAAGGAATGTGTCAGTGATATTAGTGAAGCATATTGTTAGCAATAAAGGCTTTTTTTTTTTTAAAGTCACAGAAACCATTTTCAGAGATACAAAGAGATGCCTCTTGATTGAAGGTCCTGCCTACCTTCCCACCTGCTGACACCCCAGGAGCATGCCAGACCCTAGCCCTCTTGTCTGCAGATGGTGCTCACCTAGGTCCTGGCACCCAGAACTTGGGAGTCATGTCGGACAAGCAGGCTCTGCATTGGGCCTTGCCCCTCAGGCACAGTGTGGTCTCACCCACTAGCAGGATGGCCCCATCCTGGTCAGCACATGCAGGGGAGTTGGTGTTCATGGGACCTTCACAGGGTCTCACGCCTGAGACACACCTGGCAGGTAGAAGCTACATAGTCTCCATGGCACCTCGGAGGAGGGTCAGTGCCCACCCCTCTGTGGGATGTGTGCTGGGGCCAGTGGCCTTTCTGCTTGCCCCATTTGGGGCATAAAAGTGAGAAACTAGACTTGGCTTTGATGGTACCCCAGAGTCCCCATGTGCTGCCAATGCCTCAGTCGCCTGATGCCATGTCTGGGGCTGCTATATTTAGGCCAGGTGCACAGTGGCTCACACCTGTAATCCTAGCAGTCTGGGAGGCCAAGGCAAGTGGATTGCTTGAGCTCATGCGTTCAAGACCAGCCTGAGCAAAAGCGAGAGCCCCATCTCTACTAAAAATAGAAAAACTGAGGCAAGAGACTTGCTTGAGCCTAATAGTTGGAGGTTATTGTGAGCTATGACTCCATGACCTCTACCCAGGGCAACAGCTTGAGACTCTATCTCAAAAAAAAAAAATTTATCTATATATATATACATATAAAGTAAATAAAACCCTGGGATGGAATCTCTGAAAGATTCAGAAGGTTCCACAAAGAGAAACCTCCCTTCTGAACCCCAGAGTTTCCTCGCAAGCTCCCAGGATTGGAGATGTCCCTGAGTGTGCATCTTCCTTTGTCTAGGGGTCTTCATGTATCAGCCAAGTGTGCAACACAAAGTTCTGTCCAAGGCTCATCATCATGCGGGCAGCTTCTGTGTCCCCCAGGCAGTGTGGTGTCCCATTTGTGAGTGCGCCCCACTAGGGTTTATCTAACCCTCCCCTTCCTGGGAATTTCCCCCTTTGCTGCATCACCTGATGTGGCAAATGCCCCTGAGGGGCTTGGTCTGCAGAGGTGTGCCCTTTAATACAGTTTCTGTGGGTCGCAACCCACAGGTTGAGAACCGCTGCTCTAGAAGCTACTTTAAGCTTAGAGACGCTTCAAAGGATGACAGCATGTCTTGCTCTGCAGAGCTCAGGCCGAGTCCTGCAGGGCCCGATTGAGCTGACAATATGCAGGTGGCAAATGATCCTTTTGTTGATTCTGTGTCACTCTCACATTCAAATGACAGCTGTTATTCCCCTTAAATGCAGTTTACACATGAAAATTAAGATAGGTGCCACTACACATTGATGTTATAACTATGAGATTTGACATTTTGCTGTAGCACAAAGTGAGGACCCTGTAGGGAAAACCAGCACCTGGCTGGCTGTTGCCCTGCAGTCTGCCCCTTCCCTGCCCTAATGCTGGTGTGGTCCCCTGTGCCTTTAGCCATCATGTGCTCCGTGAAGCCGGATGGGGTCCCGCAGCTGTGCAGGACAGATGAGATTGGGGAGCTGTGCGTGTGTGCAGTCGCCACGGGCACCTCATACTACGGCCTCTCAGGCATGACCAAGAACACCTTTGAGGTGGGTGCGAGACTGCTGCCCTGGGCATGGGAGTGGGCAGGAAGTGTCATGAAATGTGTCTGTTAATTAAACAGGGCACTTGTTCCTGCTGTGGTAAATTTGTTTTATCAGCATTGTTCTGACCTTGTAACTGGCATCAAGAAAGGATAAACATGTATTCTTAAAAATGGGTCTTTTTGGTTACTCACCTTTGCCCACTGAGAGGCTGACAGTTAGAGACACCTGAGCATGTGTCTGCTCTGGGGAAGCTCCCCCCATGTGTGCAGCCATCTGGTTCTAGTGGGATGTGGCCCCTTCAAATCCATGAGAACTGGAGCAAATGTGCTTGTTAAGTGATGATCTCAGTGGCACAAATGTTTGTGGTGTGCACACATGTGTGGCATGTACACATGGGATGGGGCAGGCATGTGTGCATGTATGCTACGTGTGGTGTACATGTGTGAGGTTGGGGTGTGTGTGTGTGTACGTGTATACTATGCATGTGTGGTATACACATGTGGGACAGGCATGTGTACATGTATGTGGGCGTGTGGTGTACATGCATGTGCAGCGTGGGTTTGGCAGGCATGTGTGGGGTGCACTGTTTGGTGTGTGTGTGTGTGAGATGTGCACACACTTGCTGCACAGTGAGCAGACATGTTGAGGGTTAGACTCACTTGGGTTTTCAGGGATGTGTCCCGGTGTTCCCAGAACTTTTATCTCTTCACTGAGTGATCTGGCCTTGGAGTAGTGCAGTATCTGACTAAGGAAGTGCCAACCCCACAGGTGCCTTTCCTCAGTGCCCAGAACTCTGCATGGCCCTGAGCAGACATGTTGCGGAGCCTGTCCAGGATGGCTCTGTGGACTGTGAATTTGGCTTCCTACCACAGCCCTTGGATTGGAGCTGAATATGAGTTCAAACAAAAGCCCCATCTTGTCTCCTATGTGGTTTATCTGTAGATTGGAGGAAAAGAGGGGTGGGGTTTGAGCTGCATTTGATGTATGTCCTTTATATTTTTCTTTCCGACTGGGGGAAATAGCATTTCAGTGGCAGGGACCAGTAGTGACCTTATAGCTTTCACAAGCTGCTCATCTAAGGTGTATGCCAGTTCCTCCTGTGGCCATCAGACTGGGGTCTCATAAACAGAATCAGCCAGTACTCCTCAGTAGCAGTCATAGTCTCTGGGTGTCTCTCCAAGTCCTGTGGAAGGGAGCAGGTGTGGTTGGTGGGCGGGAGGAACCTGTCCCTGCCCTGCAGATGCACAGTGGCTGGAGGTCTCCATGCTTCTGGCAGGGTATGAGGAGGTGTCTGATTGTCACTGTGTCCCCAGGTGTTCCCCATGACGAGCTCAGGGGCGCCCATCAGTGAGTACCCGTTCATAAGGACAGGCCTGCTGGGGTTCGTGGGTCCTGGGGGCCTTGTCTTCGTGGTGGGCAAGATGGATGGTCTTATGGTGGTCAGCGGCCGCAGGCACAATGCTGATGACATCGTGGCAACAGCCCTGGCTGTGGAGCCCATGAAGTTCGTCTACAGAGGAAGGTTGGTGGTGCTGGTCTGCAAACTGTGTGCATTTTCCTGTAGTCCATACTTTTTATGTGGGTGTGAAGTTTAGAAGTCATGTAAGCACCTCAGATTCATGACTCAGCTGCCTTTTCTGGCAGTGGAAGCAGTTGAACTTGTTGATCCCTGGGAGTTTGTCTGGTTCTGAGCATAGAAGGCTTTAAGTTGATTCCCTCAGCCCCATGAATACTTTTCATTGGCTTTCCCATTTAAATAAAATTATCCACCTTTATGAAAAAAATTATTTTTCATAAGTAACTCCACAAATTAAAGGTCCAAATGTTCATCCTGGTGTAGGTCAGAAAGACCCACAGACAACATCAGGTCACAGGTTTGGACCAAAGAGCTGACACTTGCAGACTCCAGGCCTCTTTGTGTCACCATCTTCCTCACCTTGCCTGGCTCATGGTGGAGGCTCAGAGTTACATTAGATCAGCAGCTGCAGCTCTTGAGTGTCTTGCTGATTTGAAGTCATAGTTGCCTTAGAATTTCATCTCAGCAAGTGAATAGGGGGAAGTGGACCCTGGGCTATAATGTTGCTACCTTCCAATTACTTTTGAAACTACAGCCCATTTGTGCAAAGAGGTGTCCAGGAGTTGTGGCCAGCACAGGTCTGTGCTGACTGTTTGGGAAGGTCTGTAGCTGAAAACTCAGTTCCCAGACTGGCAGCGGCTGCTGTCTTGGAGACTGTCACTCCCCTCTGTGCTGACAGCAGTGTAAGTGGAGTGGCTGTCGCTGGTCTGACTGTCACTCCCCTCTGTGCTGACAGGAGAAACCTGCCCCCAGGCCTCGGCCCCATGCTGTGTCACCTTCCCCACTGTACACGTGCAAGTGTGTGCAAGTGAGGGGGAGTTTGGTGTTGTGGCCTTTGGCAGCTGTGGTGGAAGCTGCTATCTCCTGAGCTTTGGGACTGATCCCTGGGGCTGACTCACCATATGCATTCCTCTATCCCTGCAGGATAGCTGTGTTCTCAGTGACGGTCCTCCACGATGACAGGATAGTGATTGTGGCGGAGCAGAGGCCGGACTCCACGGAGGAGGACAGCTTCCAGTGGATGAGCCGGGTGCTCCAGGTCGCTGCCCAGCTTCCCCCTTGTCACGGCCTGGCCCTTCCCACCCTTGGCTTCTCACATGCTGTGCCTTTTCCTTTCTCCCATTTGGTCAGAAAGCATGTCCCAAGTCTGGGAAGCTCTCAGGCAGATCAAGTTAGACCACGTGCTTGCAAAATTGCTCCACACCATTCACGTCGGGAGGTTGAAGAATGTTTTTTGTCATGATCTTGAGAATTTTCTTTCTCTAAATTTCCTCTTTTATTGTTTATGGCCTTTTGCAAGTCCTGTGTAAAGCTATTGAGCTTAGTGGGTTTACTTAAAAAAGGAAAATAGCTCCTTGCCTTGGTGATCTTGCCTGGGGAACAATGCATGCTGCATACTCTCCTGTGTGTTGTAGGCAGTGTTTTGCACAAACATTTTTGCACAAACATTTGCCAAGTGTTCCTGTTTATAATTTTTATTATAACATGATTTCCTCTTTCTTTTTAGGCAATTGACAGTATACACCAAGTAGGAGTTTACTGCCTGGCCCTGGTGCCAGCAAACACTCTCCCCAAAACCCCACTGGGGGGGATCCACTTGTCGGAGACGAAGCAGCTCTTCCTGGAGGGCTCCCTGCACCCCTGCAATGTCCTGATGTGCCCGCACACCTGTGTCACAAACTTGCCAAAGCCTCGGCAGAAGCAGCCAGGTGTGTCCTCCCCCCGCCCCCACCCTGTGCAGGTTGAGCCTATGGGAGAGGCTCAGACAGGGGTTCTGGACCTTTCTTACCTTCATGTTCCCCAAAGCCACACACTCTGGGGACCCACTGCTTTTCCCCAAAGGGGCTTCAGCCCAAGTGGGTGGGTATGGCAGAGCCTATGGATGGAGAGAGGTGCCCAGCCTCTAGGTGGGACACTGGGCACTGCATCTGGATCAGGGTTTGTGCAGCTTCCCCCAGGTAGCTTCTGCCAGGCATGGTGTCCTCATAATATGTCCTTACTGTTTCATGGGCCTTACCTGGGGACCAAGGAACACCACACCTGGGGATCCTGTAGATTCCGCATGGCATCGCAATGATGGCCAACGTCTGTGTAGTGCTTTGCAGCCTGTTGTCTGTTTCTTGCCTCTACCTGAGCACTGTGCACAGAGGCCAGCAACCAGCTCATGAGGTGGGGCTTTTGCTGTGCAGAAACAGAGCCCACAGGGCTGAGAGGCAGGACTAGGCCTCGAGCAGCCAGGCCAAGCTCAGGCTGCTGCACTTGCCACTGTCCTGTAGGGCTGATCACTTCTCCCTGTGGAGCCCAGGAAGTGGGTGCTACAGCCCCTGAGTGGGTTCTGAGCACTGAGGAGGTTCAGAAACAAGCCATTTATCCACAGATCGTGCAAGTGTGAGGGGTCTGGTTCCAACATCTAAGAACACCTCACATGTGAATGGCCATGAGGATATAAGGCGTGTTCTATGATAGCATGGAATCCAGCCTTAAGAAGCTGGTGCAAACTACTCAGACCCAGGGACACTGGCAGGCAGGAGCCCAGGGTGCTGTGCACAGGCCACTCTGCAAACTTCAGGCTGGCCTGGAGCTCCCATGCCTTCCCCACATGGCTATGACAAACGGGACGTTTTATGGGTAGCCCTGCTCTCACTTGTATGTATGACCAGAGGACACCTGGCAGGGAGCAGCCACAGCCGTGCTCATCCTCTTGGTGAGCTTGTGCATAGAGCCAGGTGACTTGGTGTGGCTATCCCCATGACTGGCAACTGAGCCTCGGTCCTGACTTCTCACCCCCCACCCCCGTAAACAGCACAGTGCTTACCTGAGCTGCAGCCCCTTGACCTTTTCCAAAGGTTCATTAAGAACTTGCCTTCACTCCTTGTCAAGGCAAAGACAATGCACACTCCTGGCATACAGGTGTTTGGGCTGCCCTTTTTTTTTTTTTTTTTTGAGACAGAGCCTCAAGCTGTCCCCCTGGGTAGAGTGCCATGGCTTCACTGCTCACAGCAACCGCCTGGATTCAAGCGAGTCTCCTGCCTCAGCCTCCCAAGTAGCTGGGACCACAGGCACCTGCCACAATGCCCGGCTATTTTTTGGTTGCAGCCATCATTGTGGTTTGGCCCGGGCTGGATTTGAACCTACCACCTTAGGTGTATGTGGGCTGGCGCCTTAGCCGCTTGAGCCACAGGCACCGAGCCTGTGCTGCCTTCTGATGCACGTTCCACACACGAAGTGGGATACTTACCTTCCCTAGTGAACATGTCTGTCTAGGTTTTATGCGTTGAATGAAGAGAAAATTTGGATGACAGCATCCAGATTAAAGAGACCTAGGGTTTCTAGCAGTCAGAAATTTTGAAAAAGTTTCTATAGTTCTTTAAGAAACTTTTCTTTTATGAAAAGAAAAGCTCTCAGAAAAGAACGTATCCACTTCTTTTTTCTTTTCTCTTTTTTTTGAGATAGAGCCTCAAGCTATCCCCCTGGATAGAGTGCCATGGCATCACAGCTCACAGCAACCTCCAACTCCTGGGCTCAAGCGAGTCTCCTGCCTCCGCCTCCCAAGTAGCTGGGACCACCGGCGCCTGCCACAGTGCCCGGCTATATTTTGGTTGCAGCTGTCATTGTTGTTTTGGTGGGCCTGGGCTGGATTCGAACCCACCACCTTAGGTATATGTGGCTGGCACCTTAGCCGGTTGAGCCACAGGCACCGAGCCCACTTCTTTTTTTCAAGTATTGTCCTAATCCTGGGACGAACAGTGGGCACGGAGAACTGGCTACAGCAACCCCACTCTCTCTGCCTAGCCCCTGCAGGCTGGCAGTACCTAAAAGCTTTTGCTCAATGAGATACAGAGATAAGTAGTTCTGTTTCCTGTCCCTTTAGCAGTATGTGGTACTTGCTAACTTGACCCTGAGGGGTATTTGATAAAAACAGATGGTATTTGTATTTTTTTTTTTTTTTTTTTTTGTGAGACAGAGTCTCAAGCTAGTTCCCTGGGTAGAGTGCTCATAGCTCAGCATCCTCTAACTCTTGGGCTCAAGTGATCCTCTTGTCTCAGTTTTTCTATTTTTAGTAGAGAAGGGGTCTCACTTTTTGCTCAGGTGGGTCTGGAACTTGTGAGCTCAGGGAATCCACCCACCTTGGCTTCCCGGAGTGCTAGGGCTCAACAGGCGTGAGCCACCGTGCCCGGCCAACAGACAGTGTTTGTTGATGGTCAAGTCTCGAGATTGTGATGACCTAGGAATTTTCAATATTTGATGGTGAAACACATTGCGTTTGAATCTTGAGCTCATCTTCTGTTTCATTTCTATCTCAGCTGTTAGTGAACGTCGGTGTCCATCCAGTCACACTCTGGGACAGCACAGGCTATAGGGGAGGACTTTAGGGCTTCATGGGTGGTGGAGATGCACAGCCTGTTTGTGTTTTGATTGTTTCTCTGAAACTCTGCCCTGATGAGGTTTATTCAAAGCCAACTCAGTGGCAGTGTCTTCCCAGGGTGGGTCTGTACCAGACCGTTTTGGGGACCGTTTTGATTACTAAACTACTTTTCCTCACCTGTGTGCCTCTTTCCAGAGATCGGCCCGGCCTCTGTGATGGTGGGGAACCTGGTTTCCGGGAAGCGCATCGCCCAGGCTAGTGGGCGGGACCTGGGTCAGATAGAGGACAACGACCAGGCCCGGAAGGTAGGAGGAGCCTGTTGGCCCACAGAGTGGTCGTCCCACTGGCCAGTTCCACGTCTATGCTGGCTCATTGTAGAATCCCAGCCCACTGTGGGTTCCCCTGACCACTCCTCTCAGGTCACCCCAAGCCCACTCATAGCCCATACGGCCTCCTGGCGACCTTACCACACAGCTTCCTTTCCTTGGACAGTTTGGAGCAAGGCCAGGTGCTGTGTGCACCCACTTGTGCCTGCCATACCATTGTGCCCAAAGGTTGCTGAGTTCCTCAGAAGATGTCAGGAGATGTGACCAAATAACCACTTAAAGTGCTGTAATCTGGGGATGTGGTGACATGTTAACTGGAACACCTGGTCACCACATGCCTACAGTGTGCACATTTTTATTAAGGGACCACGGGCCACACCAGGAGGTCTCTTGTATCCTGACATTAAAAAATAAGGCTGTTCTTTTCACTGTAAGCTGAATCAAAACAGTATATACAGTTTGTATAATTTGCAGTGCAGTTTGACATCAGGGCATTACCATTACAAAAACTTCAAAAAGCCCATTTTTAAAATGTTTTAATTTATTTTGAGCCTATCATTTTTTATAAAACAGGATAGATTTTATTCTCTCACTGGAATACACAACTCACTGCAGTTTCTGGAGGTCCCAGAAGAAAGCACTTTTCCTGTCAGTTGTAAGGAAACAGGTCCCCAGTCCCCATTGCTAGGCAGACCTCCACAAAACTCCTCTGGCAGGGCTGCAGCCCCCATTCTTTTTTTTTTTTCTTTCCAGTTTTTGGCTGGGGCTGGGTTTGAACCCACCACCTCTGATGTATGGGTCCGGCACCCTACTCCTTTGAGCCACAGGTGCCACCCAGCCCCCGTTCTCTGATCTGTGACTCTCAGTCAGGGGCAATGAGTTTGAATCACTGCAAGAGAAAAGCCATAGTATGTGGGGGCCCTGCTAGCTCCATGTTCTCCAGGGATTCTCTCAAACACGGACGTCTTCATTCTAGGGAGAAGTGTGCTCCCGATGCTGGGGTCAGGTAGGGAGGCTGCCCTAGCTAGACGCCACGCCTGACCCCTGCCCTCTTGTTTTCAGTTCCTGTTCCTCTCGGAGGTCTTGCAGTGGAGGGCTCAGACCACGCCAGACCACGTCCTCTACACGCTGCTCAACTGCCGGGTGAGGCCTTCGTGATGCCTAGCAACTCTGCATGGGCTCCTGGGAGACTCTAGGGTTCTGACATTTCTGACTTTCTCCCTTCATTTTAGGTTTATGTGAATTCCTGTTGTTTGTGTAGCTTTTGATGTTTTCGCTAATGAGAATTTTTACTTACGGATTGCTTTTAAATGTGACAACTTGTGCGTCTTTGTATCCTGTCTGTGCATGTAAATGTTTCAGCATCCTGTTTTCAGTGGTTCCCCCCAAATGAGTCATTTAATGATACTTACAGAGAACAATTGCAGATGTGTATGATACTTGTTTTTGTTTTGATTACTAAACTACTTTTTAAATATAATTGTGTTTATTACCAACTCTTAGGGATGAAAAATTATTTCTAAGTATAATTAAAGTATCTACATTTCATATTAGAAAACCAAAGTCATCAAGTATTGTTCCATAGTAGTACTTAGTAGTACAACCTTAAATAGACAAGCAAATATTATTTATTTATTTATTTGTTTGTTTATTTTGAGATAGAGTCTTACTCTGTTGCCCTGTGTAGAGTGCATGGTGTCATAGCTCAGAGCAACCTCAAACTCCTGGGCTCAAGTGATCCGCCTCCTCAGCCTAGCGAGTAGCTGGGATTATAGGAGCCTGCTACAACACAAAGCTAGTTTTTCTATTTCTAGTAAAGATGGGGTTCTGCTCTTGCTCAGGCTGATCTAGAACTCCTGAGCTCAAGGAATCTATCTGCTTCAGCCTCCCACAGTGCTGGGATGATAGGCATTAACCACCACTCAACCAAGCAAATGTTATTAACAATAAAAATTAAATGAGGCTGAAGTGGGAGGATCACCTGAACTCAGGAGTTCAAGACCAGCCTGAACAAGACTGAGATCTGTCTTTACTAGAAATAGAAAAACTAGCCAGGCATGGGGGTGGGCCCTTGTAGTCCCAGCAACTTGCTAGGCTGAGGGAGGAAAATTGCCTGAACTCAGAAGTTTGAGGTTGATGCGAGCTATTCTGACACCATGGCACTCTACCCAGGGTGACGGTGAGACTCTGTCTTGAAAGAAAAAAGTTAAATGTCTTAATATGCTTAATTTTTTGCTATGGAAATAAAGTTTAAAAAATGGATTAAGGACATAGGTGTTCTTGACAGGTGTAGCCATGTGCGGCTCTTTACAAAGTCCTGGCTTTTCAGAATTGCAGAATATTATCAGATTCTTAGTGCATGAAGGAGCCTCTTGCTCTTTGAAGCAGTATCGACAGGAGGCACAGAGGGAGCAGCACAGCTCCGTGGCTCCCAGTGCTACTGTGTGGGCGTCCATCCCTCAGGCCTCTCGTGCGGTCAGTTCACAGAGGAGGTGCTCACTATGTGCTGAGTGGATCCTGGTTGTTCCTTGTTCACAGCATCTCCCCAAGAAAGAGCCTTTAAAGATAGGAAGGCCTGATTTTGTGGAGCCTCCCCTTGTGACAGCACTCAGTGCTGTGGAGGGCCTAGTTGCCAAGAGTCCAGGTGTCCCCTCCTCCCTCTCTGCACTGACCTCCATCCTACTCCATCCCACCTCACTGGACCCCACCCCATATGAATACAGGAGACCCCTCTCCTGACACATCTGACCCATTTGCCCTCCCAGACTCCCGTGAGGCCTTCTGATTCATCTGTAGCCTTCCTCTCCACATGGCAGACAGGTAAAATTCATTTTAGGGGGGAGTCCCTCAACTCGTGTATCCACAGTGCTGTCATTCAGCTGATGCACAGCCCCCTGTCCAGCACTGGGTCACCATGTGCAACGGAATTTGTTTTCCTTAGAATAGAGGTGGGCTGGTTGGTTTCCCGGCATTGCCACTCCGTTAATATAGTACACAAGATTTCTTTTAGGAGAAATGAGCCCTACTTTCTCTGGTGAAATGATTTTACCCAGAACCTTCTAGTTGTCTGCAGTGTGGAGACCCCAGTGTTCCCATGGATGTTAAGGATGCCAGAGAACCGTGTATGTTACCTGAGGAAAAATGGCCAGTGCTTCATGGCACTACTCCCCTAGGATGTTTGTGTGTCACTTAACACCTGGCACTTGGGATGTGAAGCATGTAACTGAAAATCAGTATATTTCTTTTGAGGTAAAGGTTGCATTAACACTCTCTAAAGCACAGTGTCTGAGGAGCCAGGTATGACCAGAGTCAGTGTGGAATCGCCACTGGAGCACGGCCCGCGCCCTGCCACACCTCATAGGCTGGGATAGTGGGCTGGGGATGGGAGGGAGGGGGAGAGAGAGAGAGAGACATGGGGGACGGGGGGGGGGAGACTTGAGGGACTGGGAAGGGGGGGAGAGAGAGAGACATGGGGGATAGGAAGGAGAGAGACAAGGGGGACAGGAGGGAAAGAGACATGGGGGACGGGAGGGAGGGAGAGAGAGAGAGACATGGGGGACGG